>VDFB02270651.1:252471245-252559275 GCA_007258455.2 Sequoia sempervirens | reverse complement strand
ATGTGTGCCATAATCAACAATTTGAAGAAGAAAAGGATGAGAATGTATATACTCGAAGCCAGGACTCCATCACAGAATCAGGATGCAAAATTTCCCCCTTGGATGCATTTCTTGACATAAGGAAATATGAAGGAGAAGATTTAATTTCTCTATACAATAGAATGACAAAAATTTGTATGCAAATACCTTCTCATTGTAGGCCTACAAGGGTCATGTTTGTTGAACAGTTTGTAAGAGCATGGGAGCCTGAATCAGTTTATTGGCCATAAAAGTAGCGTACCTTTGATCTAGTGAATAAATTTATTGATGACATGGAGAGGATAAGGTATGAGAACACTATCAATGTTGAATCCAATGGTTGTATTTCTAATGAGTATATAGAAATTGATCAAAAAAAGCGGCCAATAGAAGATGAGACAAGTGCAAGTCAGAATGGTTCATATGATAGCTTGCATGAGGAAGATGAAGATACAAGAGATCTCTCTTGTATAGAAGATTGTGACAAGGAAAGTAGTGTATGTTATGAGGGATCTAATGAATATTCTGATTGTGATGATTTGGATTTACAGCAAGGAGATATTTTCAGCTCTTGTGGAGATCATGAAGAGGGAGAAATAATGGAAGATATGGAAGAAGAAACATGTTCACTCAGTAGTCAGCAAATTTCAGATTTGCTAACTCTTGAATACCAGAGATATGTACACAAGGATGATTCTGAAGTTTTGTGTCCAACTTACATTGTTTTTGACAGTGAAGGTTCTTTGTGCAGTGATTCATTTGACTCTCACTACATTTCTCAAAATGATGGAGAAAACGTTGAAGTTGATCAAAAACCTGTGTCCATTCATGATGAGGTATGTGATTTTGAAATTTCTAGCTCATGTGGAGAAGACATCTATTTGCATACCAAGGATGATAGAAGTCCAGTTTTGATTGGATCTTATATGCATGATATTGAAAATATGAGTCATAATCTATTATTGTCTCTGAAAGGTGATACTGAAGAGATGCAGAAGGTTTCAGATTTTTTTGTCTCTAACAATGTTGATATGATAGAGTTGTTTGTTTCTCAAGAGAAGCACTTTGATGATGAAATTTTAGTACAGCTGGGAGAATGGTTTATAATGCATAACAGTAAGAAAGATAATGAGGAATTTTATGCATATACTTTGTATGTTGAAGATAATAGAGATTTGTCCCATGAGGGAGAATTTGAAATACAGAATGATGAGGGAAATTTGGGCCAGGTTGAGCATGATGATTCTCTAAAAACTTTCAGTAACAGTGACAAGGAAGATTGCATGAATATCTTCAAGAAGAATCTGATGAACTCAAGGCAAAACTAGGTGTTTGATAGAGGAAAGTATGGGCCTTTCCTTTGGTTGGCCTGGAGCCATCATTTATGTTTGAATTTCATACCGTAGCAGTTCAAAATTGATGAAGTTGAATTACAGAGGATTAAAAGTTGCTAATGCATGGACAACTCTTGATGATCCTCTCTAAAATAATTTTTCCATGTACAGTAGTTTAGGGTTCTGTTCATCTCCATCTCCATTTTTCATTCTTTCCATTCCCATTTTTCTCATTTTGTGTCTGGTCTGCTCAACCTGAGATCTGGATCTTTGCAATGATCTTACAATCATTCATCTCCAGATGGAGCCACTGTTAGAACTGTAAATTTTTGAATAATCTCACAAGCTTTTCATATCCCTAATTTTCCAATCGAGTCCTCACCATATGCTCAGGGCCTTTCTTCATAATATTTTGCTCACATTTTGCCCATTTTTTCCCCATAAAATCCATCTAGGTCTAAGTATTTCACTTTGTGATCTATATCGGCATGAGATTATCAGGGTCTCCCTGATCCATATTGCGTTTTCTGCTAATAAACGTCTGTGTTGCCTATCGGCAAGACATTTTTGATGTCATAGCATTCAAAATTCATCCATAGGCACCTATCGGCAGGATATAACACATTGTCTCGACGACAGAGGCGACAAAAGATTAATATCAGTAAGAGGGTCTTCGTCGGGATGAGTCATAGCAAAGTTATATTGTCTCACCGACCGGCGCAGGAGTATGCACTTCGGCCAAACAAATTGTTTTCGGTATGTGGTCTCACTGAATGGGTCATGTCTCACCGACCAATGCACGAGGAGGCTTATTGGCCAAGCTAAGCGGTATCGATGTAATATCTTGGTGATTACATTTGGTATTGCCGACAAATGTGAATGGAATTGTATTAAAAGCTTTCGGAATGAAGTTATAAAGTCTCGCCGACCCTTGTGTCTCACCGATAAGGATATGCATCGGTAGGAGTCATGTTATCGAAGTGAGGTCTCACCGAGTACATTATGTCTCGTCGACCAACGTACGTGGAAGTATATCAGCCAAGCTAAAGGTTTTCGGCATGTGGTCTTGGCGAGATCTTATTGTCTCACCGACCGGCGACAGAAGGAGCATGTCGGTGAGAGATTTTCTTCGGGGAAAGGTCTTAGCGAGTTCGTGGTGTCTTGTCGACCGGCGATAAAGAAAACATATCGATATGACTAAAGTGTATTAGAGTATGGTCTTGGCGAGTGGCTCTAGTCTTTCCAACAAAACACAAAGGGGCTCTATCGATGGTCTTCGGTGTGAAGTTATACAATCTTGCCGATCTGAATGTCACGCTGATATATTGTTTCGTCGGTGAGAGAATGGTTATGTCTTGGCGACCGGAACATACATTAAGGAGATTTCTCGGTGAGACATAAGGTGTTCTATGAAGCCTCTTCCCGATTTAGAATTGTCTCAGCGACACAATGATGGAAGGACAACTTTTGATAGGACACAAGGCGATCTATGGGACATCTCCCTGACATCGGAGGTCACAGCGAAGCACATGGGATGAATGGACATTTCTCAGTGAGAGAATGAACGTGTCTCAGCAACAGGAATGTTTCACTGTATGTCTTGGTAAGACACAAGGTAGCTGATATGACCTCTCCTTGACTATGAATTGTCTCAGTGAAGCACAAAGGACGTAGGATGACTTTCGGCATAACTACGGGATGTCTCGGTGATTGTTTCAGTGATGATTAACAAAAATCCCTAATACTGTTGGCTGACATTTGGAATGTGAAGTGACATGTCTGTTCAAGTACAGATGTATAAATATTCATTCTCGATTGTGAATGGGGAATTAGGAAGAATTAGATTAGACAGTAGATAGGGTAGATAATATTCAGTAGAATAGAATTCTCACTGAACAGGGACTATGACGTATGATTTCAAAATGGAGATTTTAATGAAAATCAGTTGATGCGGCTGCTTATTTCTAGTGTCAATTGTCAGTTGAATTTATTGAAAGTATTATTAAAATTGTCTCCAGGGTTGGCTTTTCTGGTTATTTAAATTGGTATAACAAGTCTATATTCAGTTTATCGGTGCACATTTGTTGTATTTGTGTGGTTAATTAACTAGTTCTTTCAAGGAGGGATTAAATCCTTTTGATTAATCACAGTAATCAGGGAAATTCATCTCGATCATTAAGAAGAGCTTAGTAATCATAGTCTTGCATGTTTATACAAGTTATAAAAAAAACATATGCCAACAATTTGAATGTTTTCCAGAAAGAGGTTGCTCATTGCTATTTCATTTGACTCTGCATACCCAATAAGGCACTAGTCTCTGCATTTCACCATTTAGATTCATTCATTTTCTTTACATCTGTTAACTGAGCAGCATATTAGGATTTAGTTTGGAATATTGCTATACAATCTATACCAAATTTGTTTTCATTTGTCCACTTCCATCTGCCATCGTGGACAAATCACTGCAAGAGAGAAGATCATAAGTCAATTCTACTCAATTCATATAGGTACACCCACCTAGGTCTAGCAGCACCTGAAGAGTAGAAGGTCTAAATCTTTTGACCTTGTCTATTACCCTAAAACGTTGTGAAAGCTTGGCAACCTTTCGTGGTTCAAACCTGCATTATTGAGAGCTAACATGTTCCTTGATGACATTTTTATTTACTTGAGGACTATGGAGGAGCACGAGGAGCATTTGTGACAAGTTTTGCAATGTTTGAGAGATAATTAGCTTTATGCAAATTTGGCTAAGTGTGAATTATTTCAGACAGAGGTGAGATATTTGGGACACGTCATCTCAAGAGAAGTTATCGTTGTGGATCCTTCGAAGATCCAAGCTATTATGGATTGGCCTGCACTCACTAATGTTTCAGAGGTTCATAGTTTCATGGGCTTAGCAGGTTATTATCGTCGGTTTGTTTAGGGTTTTTTTAGGATAACACACCCCATCACTTCTCTTTAGAGGAAAGGGAAGAAGTTCATTTGGTTAGAACAGTGTCAGTCATCCTTTCAGACTCTCAAGGAGAGGTTGACAAGTGCACCTATTTTAACAGTCCCTAATCCTATTGGAGGCTTTATGGTGTGTATTGATGTGTCTTTGGAGGGTTTAGGAGCAGTTTTGATGCAAGATTGTTATGTGATTTCCTATGAGTCTCGCAAACTCAAGGATCATGAGTTGAACTATCCCGCGCATGATTTGGAGCTAGCCTCCTTTATGCATTCCTTAGTGAGATGGAGACACTTCCTGTTAGGCCATCAATTTGAGTTGCATAGTGATCCCCACAATTTACAGTACATATTTACACAACCAAACCTGAATGCTAGACAGAGGCAGTGGATGGAGTTCCTTTGTGAGTATGATTTTGATGTAAAATACATCTAGGGTAAGGAAAATGTCATGGTGAATGCCCTTAGTCAATGGAGACATGATCACTCAATAGTGACTCTTGGTGTACATTTGAGGACTCAGATTCTTGTAGCATTTCCAGCAGACAGTTGGTAACAGGAGGTGAAATCGAAGGTTAAGTCAGGTCGAGCTTTGGAGGGAATATTTGTGGGTTATTCGCTTGAATCAGATAGCCTCTTGCGACATTTAGGTCATATTTATGTTCCTACTTCTGAGGGTCTTCACACCCTAATCATGTCAGAGGCACATCAAGCACCCTATTCTTCTCATCTAGGTGTCAAGAAGATGTATGCAGACCTTTGCTAGTTGTATTTCTAGGTTAGAATGAAGAGAGACATTATAGAATTTGTTTCAAGGTGTTTGGAGTGCCATAGAGTTAAGGCAAAGCACCAACACCCCGTAGGTCTTTTGTAGCCACATCTTGTTCCAGAATGGAAATGGGACATCATTTTGGTGGATTTCATAGTTGGTTTGCCTATGCCTTCTTGTTATCATGACGTCATCATGGTCACTGTTGACAGGTTGACTAAGGTGGCACATTTCTCTCATGTTTGGTCATTGTATAATACTTCTTCTATGGCCAAAATTTTCATGGAGGATATTGTCAAATTGCACAAAATTCCTCATAGAATTATCTCTGATAGAGATCCAATGTTCACTTTAGCTCTTTGGACATCCTTGCAGCATGCCTTGGGGACCCAGTTGAACTTTAGTTATGCTTACCATCCAAAGATAGATGGATAGACCGAGAGGTTCAACCAGGTTCTTGAGGATATGCTCAGGATGTATGTTATCGATCAGCAGTCTCGATGGGAGGACTACTTGTACCTAGTGGAGTTCGCATACAATAATGGGTACCATAGTTCGATTGGTATGCCTCCTTTTCAGGTGTTGTATGGTCATCCTTGTCAGACTCCACTAATTTGGGATCATCTTGAGGACATAATTATTCTAGGACCGAAGATGCTTCAGGAGATGGAGCAATAGGTTGCTTGTATTAGAGAGCACTTGGTGGAAGAGCAAGATAGACAAAAGAAATATGTAGATGCCCATAGGGTCGACTGTCAGTTTTCAGTTGGTGACCAGGTATTTTTACAAGTGCGTCCACAAAAGAGTCTGATCCGCTATGGAAAAGGCTCTAAGTTCGGACCACATTTTGTAGGTTCGTTTGAGGTTTTGGAGAGGATTGGTCCTATGGCTTACTGTCTTGCTTTGCTGCCCAATCTATCATGCATTCACGATGTATTCCATGTTTTTGTTCTTAGATCATACCATCCATACATTTCTCATGTTCTTGACTTGAATTCCTTATAGGTAGCAGATAGACAATTGGCACTGGAGCTCATGGCCATTCTTCAGCATAGGAGACTCGCCCTCAGGGGTTGAGACATTGAGCAGGTGAGGGTGCAGTGGGATCCTACTGATGAGGCTTCAACTACAGGGGAGGATGCATCCTGGATGTGAGATTCATACCCATACTTTTTTGTAGGCTTCCAGGAGTAAGCCTGATCCTAGGGGGGAGGATTTAATGCCCCTCATGCTATTCTCCATTAGACTGAGAATTGTTCTGTTAGGGCAGACATTATGACACCTTGTTGATGTTATATTTTCTGATTTGATGATATTGGATGACACTTGATGATACTTTGATGTTCTTGCTACCATTTGAGTTTATGCATATGCTATGACAGTTTTAAGGACTTATTGGTTTATGTGGATTAATTTAATTATGAGCATTATGTGTTTATTTGATCATGGTTACTATGTGTTTATCTGGTGATTGTTCGATGTTGTTTTTTATGTAACTGGTTGCTATGCATTGATGTGGTTACTTGTTGGATGTGTCTTGGTGAGAGGAACAGTGTTGCATTACTCATTTATGAGTACCCGCTGCAATTTCCTTTCACGGTGTGTCTGACTGTTTGATTATATATATGTTGTTTGACCATTTTGTTTGATGCAAGTTGCAAGTACTAGGCATCAACTTCACCTGAATTGTCAGGTCTAAGCATGCCTTAAACCCAATGGAAAATTGTTGAAAAAAGAGATAACTTACAATCCCCCAACCTTACCATCATCCTCGACAAGGATGAATATCTAGTTGGTCACTCGTCGATCTTGTATGTGTTTGTGGTCAGTTGTTATCATTTTGAACTTGTATATGTTTAGGTGATTATTGTTGATACCTAGTTGTTAATTAAAATTGTTAATTATGTTGTTTGATTAATTTTTGAATTAAATAAATCATGTTGATAAATAGATATATATGTTGATTTTGGTTAATTAATTTATTAAATTAAATCATTAAGTTATAAAGTATTTCAAAAATAAAATATAAAGATATTAATTGTTAATGTTGGGTTTCAATAAAAAAAAATGTGGAAAATATTATAATATGCAACTAAAATATTAAATGGAATGAGATAATGGTTAAACTATAAAAACAATTAAAAAGATAGAAAATGAATTGTTCGAAGCACATGCGTGACTTTGAACTGCTTGTCATTTGGAAACTTGTTAGTTTGTGAGATTTATTATCTGATTTTTTGTTCGAAAAATCTTACAGTTTCTTTTTTGGAAAAATAATAATAATTATCTTTTGGAGAGATTATGGGGGATTATTATCATTGATTTTTGTTTTTGAATAGAGAACTTTGTCTGTAAGAATAATTTGTTGAATAATGGTTTTCGATTGATTGTTTTCAAAATTGGATTGGAGGAAAATTATTGAAGATTAGATTAAGGTTCTGAAGAAACAGATTTTTTCAAACATAGAAGTCAATCTCGGCACCGGTTTCCATCTCATTAGCGTTGGAATCCAGGTTGGCTTTGTCTCTATTCTTATTTCATTTATCCATTCAATGCAGTAGGAATTCTCTCTCTATTGTTGAAATGAATGATTGTTCATTTTTTTGTATGTTGTTTCAATGTTGAATCTACACTTCATGTTTAGAGTTCGATACATCTTATGCTATTTGTTGAATCAAAACTCCATGATAGAGTTTGATACCCTTAGACTATTTTCCATTTGCATTTGCTTGAAATTTTCTTTGAGCCTTTTTAAGATTAAACTCATTTTGTGCATATTCAGCAGCTAGGGCTGATTACATTTGCTTGGAAGTCGATTGGAAAGCATTGCAATTATAATTTGAGTTTTTTTCGTCAACGCCCTTCCCTGTAGTTGCATGTCAATACTATGTATTTTATGTTAATGAATCTACCCATGGTTGTGTTTGGCGTCCTCTGTTATGCTTTGGTTGTTATTTTGAAGTCTATCCATATTTTATGCTTTAAGCGCCACATGATCTGATTTTTTTCTGCTTGTAAATTGATGCCATTATTCCCATTTTAATGAGTATTGAAATTGAATCTATGGCAATGGAATTTTACTGTGATTGGAAACTCGATTCACTGCTTGATCATGGTATTCGATGCATTCATTGTAAATTTTGGGTTTGAAGAATATGTGTATTATTTTTGGTAATTAATGAATACAAATTTTTCTTGGAATTCGATATGAGTTGGGTGCTACTTGACTGGATTGTCTACCGAGATTCGATGCTATTATACTCTAATTTAACGTGCATTTGAATTTAATCATTAGAAATCAAATATTTTTTACTGTGATATCTAGCTATCGATTTTCTCCTTTATTAGGGTTTGACCTACCTTGTATCTGTAGAATGCAATATCCTGCTTGTTGTGGTTAATTCAATTATATGATGAATTTGCTGAATTTCTATGAAGGTGGCACTTTAGAGTGACAATTATGAATTCAATTTTATATTGATTCCATTCAATTTCATACGTATATATTAAGCTTTGGCATTTAAGAATCGATGTATAATTAAAAGACACTCAAATATATATATATATATATGAATGTGTCAATTTATATAAAAGCTTATATATGTATTTACATGCTTCTATTTTATAAGTTGTATAGTGAATACAACATTCTTTTATTTTATTTTATAAACATATATATATGGTATGAATAAAATAATAATTCTAACTTTGAAAATAATTGATTTTGCTAGATAAATAAAGTGGAAATTAAATAGGGAAATAGAGTTATCATATTCAAGTAATGGGAAGATTTGTTAAAGAGAAAATTAAATTATTTTTCATAGATAACTTTGGACACTGATTCATTTTATAACTATTTAATAGTTGAATGGTAACCCACCTTATGTATCATGTTTGTTATTGGATATTGGCTTGTAGGAAACTTTATGTTTGATTAGTTGAAAATTTGAAGTGGTTATGCTCACTATTCTATATGGGGGTTCTTTTGTGCTAGTAGTTAAGGAAGTCTTCTAGAGGCTAGGGGGATTTTTCTGTATGTTGGGTTTTATGATTGTTTCATTTTGAAGAATCTTGTATGAAGATTTTATGATTGTTCTCTTGAAAATGGTTGATAATATACTTGATATGTTTACATGAGGGTCTTTATCCTTGCATTGCTTATTCAATATTATGGTTTGGATTTGTGAGTGAGATGGTCCATGCCTTTCTCCATGTGTTTGTTCATGTGGTTTTATAATTTGTGCAAGATGGCTTACCCTATTTGATGTGTTGGGTCTTCTAGTTTCTAGTAGTGGGAGTGGCTCTCAATGGGGGCCAAAACCCAAAGTGGTTGACTAGGGTAACCCATTGGGAGTTTCTTAATTCAGTGATAACCTAAATAATGTATTAGGGAGTTGGGTAGATTCTCACATTAAGCAAGATAATGTTTGCCTCACTCATGGCTCAAGTGCTTGTTTAGGCTTGAGATGAGATGGGAAGGCCTAGAATGGAAAGATCAACTGCCTTGTCCTCATGAAAGGTATGCTAATTCCATATAATTTTGAATGGGGGTCGGGAATCAGTAGAGGCCAATAGGATAACCCAGGATGGGGGTCGGGGCCTAGGAAGATCAGCCAGGATAACCGATATCAAGCTATGTGAAGACACTCCTCCCTAATGTAACCTAGCATTCCCTAGTCATGTGATCCCCTTTGTTGTGTGTGTGCCTCTAGAAGTGGTGTCTCTATTATGTGATGTTATGTTGTACTTTGTCATGTTGGAGCCATGTTTGGTATTTTTGTGTTAGCCTTCTGTCTTCTTGACTGTTTTGTGGTGGGACCTTATTGGTATCTCCTAACATGGGGGGGTGGACCTTAGTGTTCCACATGGTCAGGTGGATTGTACCTTATTGTTATCTCCTAGCCTTTTGTTGTTCGTGATCGTGGAGGATGTACCTTATGTAGCAGGTTTTGGATCTTGTACCAGTTTGAGAGATAGTTACTTATGTTATGTATTTACTTGTATCTCATTGGTATCATGTAATGCAATCTTGATGTATTCTTCCCATTGTAATTCGGGGAAGCATTAATGTAAGTTTGTAACAAAGTAATGGTGTACCCTTATGTGAGGGAAATTGTGTATGTACTCATTAGTTCTTATTATATGATCTTAAATGATTATGTATTTGATATTATATATGGAATTGTATGTGTTTATTCATTTAATGCAATATATTTAGGATGAACTCTTGTTTAGTTAATTCATGATGTAAGCTTAGATCTTGTTAATAGGATGTTAGTAATGTAGTCATAGAACCTTAGAGGACAAAGATTAACTTATATGTTATGTTTAGACATGTTTATATAATTCACGTTAGTTCACTTTAAAAAAAAATTGTCACTATTGTAGTTAGTTGTGTTGTCCTCTAGGGTTCTTTGGCGGGGCATTACACTAGGGGCCTTGTAAGCTACAAAAGAGAAGATATCAACACAAAATTATTCATCACTAATATCTTTAACCATAGCCTCATTATTCAAATTGGAAAGCATAGTAGGGATAACTTCAATCATATCAATATAAAAAGGGGGGATAGTCATTTTCTCATAGAGAACATCTCTAAAAATGGAAACAACAATATCACCAATATGATCTTAAATAGTTAAAGCATTACCTTCTCCATTGATCAATTTATTGATGGTATTTATCTTCCTATGCTTAAGAGTGGATTGATGGAAGAATTTTGTATTTATATAACCCACATTGATAGTAATTTGCTCCTAATGTTAATATTATAAAAAGTGTGATATTTTGATATAATATAAAAAATCAAATTTTTGGACTATAAAGTTGGTTTTTGGCCAAAATAAATATTCTTAGTTATTTGGTACCAATTATGGTGGTACTTTTTGCATAGATTTATTTGATATATTCAATTAAAAAGGGGCCCAATTGATCTATCAAATCAAAAGTCATGGCCTCCAAAAAATTCCATAAGAAATATAAAAAATTGTTAGATGCATAAAAGAGTTATAAAGGGAATTACATCTATTAAATAACTTATGATGCATGGTATGACACATCATAAAGAATTTTTTATTGGATCATAATTTGGGAACCACTTTTCGGGTGGTTTTAGCTTATGAGTTTCTAATTACCATTTGATGGCTTCATATTTTGTATCTCTAGGTTCTTGAGATGGAGGTGTTGGGAGTTGAGTTAGTCATTTTCCCCAAAAGGCACACCTGTTTAAGAAACCAATACTATCCTAGTTAAGGACCATCAGGAGGCTATTAAACCATGTCACAAATCTTGAAGGGAGATTCTATACATATTCCAACAATCTCCCCCTTAGAATTACCTAAGGGGATTCAAACCTGTGACCCTGCTCTGATACCACTTGTTGGGAGTTGAGCTAGTTGTTTTTCCCAAAAGGGGCACTTATTCAAGAAATCACTACCATCCTAGTTAAGAACCAATGAGAGGCTATTAAACCATATCACAAATCACAAAGGGAGTTGTTGGACATGTTCCAACAGGAGGTTGTGTCTGAGTTTTGTAGGTATCGTTAAGTTGTCAAAATTCTTGTTGAAATTCCTCCATGACATTCATACGAGGGATATTTTTCAAGTGTTGTAATTCCAATTTACTAAATAATACATTGAGATACTTTAGAGTGTGGGTTTTTTCTCTTGAAAGGTTTTTCCTCATGTACACCTATGTTATGATATATTATTTATTTTATGTTTAAATGTGTTTTTTCTTTTTTTTTATTGTTGAAAGATTAAAAATTTTACAACACTCTCCTCAAAATATTAGTGCAGGAATAATTTCCACATACCTTTCTTCCTTTTATTTGGTATCATATCTTAATCATCTCATATTCTAGGTGTTGGGTAGAGAGTATTTTTGTACTAATCTTTATTTGAGTGAACACTTGCATAGAGAGGTTTTGATTTTATTGTAGGAAGAGATGAAATTCGTAAAAACAAACTTTAAGTCGTGGAGTATCAATATGGATGATATGCTCATAGATTGAGACCTAGGGGCTATAGTATCTAGATCCAAACCTACAAATACACTGCAAGAAGACTATGGAAATATGTGTAGAACAAAAAAGGGTTTTATTAGAGTTAGTTTGGTTGATTCAATTTTATGGAATGTATAAGAAGATACTACCATAATGAACCTTTGCAAGAAGCTTGGAGTTCAATATATCAAGATCAATTCCTTGTGATTACAATTTTCATGATAATGAAGCTATATACCTTTAGGATGGAGAATGGTGGGTCTATGGTCGAACATCTACTTGCCTTCAATATGCTAGTTACCTAATTGTACTCTATGGGAGTGAGAATGGAGGACTATTATTGTATGAATTTACTTGTTTTTTGATAGATTCATGGGATCACCTTGTTATGGCCATTGGGAGAATTACCACCAAGTTGAAGATGGATGAAGTTGTTTCATATTTTATTTCTAAAGAAATGAGAAGACATGTTTTGAGTTAGTTAAGGATCTCATAATAGTTCATGGAAGATCCAAAGAAAAATAAAGAAGAAAGACATGAAGTAAGAGAAGTCTAGATCCAAATATCATGGGAGATCAAAACATCTTGGTAAGTTCAAGGAAAAATGTTGGAATTATGGAAAATCTAGAAATATAAGAAGAGACTATAAGGGGGAGAAGAATAAGAAGAAGAATAAGAAGAAAAATGTAGATTCATATTGTAGATGTGCAAAAGTGCCTAATCTGTATCACACATCATTAATATTGCATTTTCATCATATTCATCCCCGATCTTGCATATCACTACATTTTCATCACTTTCATTGAACTAATTCCCCTTTTAACATCATTTTCTATCATTTAATCCTAATTTCCTCTATTAATTAAGTAATATTGAATTATTTAATTAATTCATCATATTTCATTAATTTTTCTCTTATCCCCCCTAATTGAATAATTTTGATTATTTAATTAGCATTAAATCTAACTTTCCTCTAATGTATTATGATTAAATAATCTTGAATTATTTAATTATCTAACTTCCCTTCCCACTTGAATGAAATATTCCTTTTTTTTAAAGAATATCCTAATCCTCCACAATTAAATAATCTTAAATTATCTAATTATTCTCAAAGGTATATTCTCATGGAATATTCTTTTTCAAAATATCTTAAAATATCTAAATCTTCTCAATCATCCTTAACCCTTCATTTCTTGATCTAATCCTCACCCTTCATTTTGAAATATCTTAAACCAATTTCTTTAAATTATGGATATATTTTGAGTTCAAATTGATCTTGATCTTTCATCTTCATTGATTCACTCTCCTTTATTGATCTTAAGATCTAATCTCAACCATTGATCTTAATTTTGAAAATCTATACAACAAACATCATTCCTTCGTTATCATACACCTAGAAACTTTGAGCTCTTGATCACATTCATATCATAAAGCATTTGAGCAATTATCATTCATCTAGGTCATCATTTCATGCTTTTGCAATCATGGGAGCTTCTTGATTGAGAAATCCAGCATACCATCAATCATTAAAATGAAATGCAAGGTTTGCACTTGGTTTGTTTTAATGTTTTAATTCTGATCTTCATTACTATATGCTAATTTCTAACCATGTATGCATTCAATTTCATTTGCAAGTGGGATTTGATCATTTCTTGATTTGGGTATTGTGAATTCTAACTATTATTTGATAATTCATGCTTCATTTTCATTTTCCACTAACCCCACTTCACCTTTTGACATGCCTGGTGGGACCCACATCCCTGATCTAATAAAAATTTATTGAATTTTTTATGCTTTTCAAGTTTTTGGCACAATCATGCATTATAGAGCCGTGAATGACTGTGAATTACCATCTCTATCAGTCGTAAACTACCACATCTACAAATCTTTCCACATTTTCTTACTATATGTGTAGGGTTTCTAATGATTTGTAACACTTGTGTAGGTTTTTCCACATTTGACAAAGAAATAAGGTCGTGAAAGCTAGACGCGTAGGGCCACATCTGCTGAATTTTCCACATCTACAGGGAAAATAGAGTCGCCTTTGCAAGTTTTTTGTGATTGACTATTACATTTGTATCTCTATCTTTTGACTGTAATTTTCTTATTTTAATTTTTTTAATCTAACCCTAACCTTTGTTGTCTAATGTTGTATACTTTTTAATCTAACATATTTGTGGAGCATTTCGTTTGGGAAAAGACAACAATTTCAAACTACTAATCTATTTGTTCTTGTAGGGTTTCGATTGATCCAAGACAAAATCATTTGAAAACTACTAATACATTGCTTGCAGGTTCCTTATCAAAGATTTTATCATTTGAACTTGTATGCTTTATTGATTTGTAGATTAGCAAGCATTTTCATTTAGTGTATTAAAATTAATTTGTTTGTTGTTCTTGGTAGGCTAGAAAGTACATATCATCTCCCCTTGTGCTACGTCTGAACCCTAGGTGAAGAGAAATAGCAACACTCAAGCCTTCCCTACTGTTAGGAGGCCTAGCTAGTGAATTCATCACCCTAGGGTTTGACCTCAAGAATATTTTTTGGTGCACTATAAAAATTGGATGAGAGAGAAATCTGTAGTTTGATCCACTTGTGTCATGCAAAGTGTTCTTTAGTGGTCCTGGGTGATTTTGAACATAGGATTAGAGACTTCGATCTTGCACTAGTGTAATATGTCATGATGTTCATGGAGTTTGACCCACTATGAACCAATTGTACTAGAATCCTAAGACCTATCAAATTTCTCTCTAGAGTGGTGCATCGTGATAGCATCATCACGAGAAGTTACTTACCATGTCTGGTCCTTGGTTGAAGTGATAAGATGTCTTGTTAGGAGCCCAGGTGACAATAGAAATGTTTGGAGCCCAGGTGACAATAGAAATGTTGAGGTAGTTTTTTGTACAACAGATAAATTTTTTTGATGGTTCTTTGACTGTGAACCATAATGCATATGCAAGTTCAAACTTCTGTTAAGACAAAGCTCAAATGGAGATTTCTATCTGCAAAGAACTCACAGGAAGTCAACAGAAGCAAAACCTATAGCTAGCAACCAAGGTTCATTTCACAATAATTGTAAAAACAAAATATCATGATATGCAAGAATTTTTACCTTCTCCAGTTTTCTTTCTACTATTTTTGTGTAAGGTTTTTGGTATACAGACTTCACGACAATAAAGGAAAAAGTAAAGGCTTCAACAGAAGAAGGAAAGTAAGAGAAAAATATATATACATCAAAGGTTTATCACGGCCACGGCCTGTGAGTATAAAGAAGTCTGCTAAAACAATGCATTAAATCTCAAGAAGGGCAGAGTAAGAGTTTTATAGAAACCAACAGAGGAAAAAACCCTTATTGGTTTTATGATTAAATCACTCAGGAGGACTTACCTAAGATTCTTTGTTGGCTGAAGAATGGCTTTATGCCTCTGTGGTCGTTTCTTGTTTTCTTCAAATTTCTGGAGGTATGTTCACAAGCTCCATAGCAACTAGATAAATGAATATCACAGAGAATGAACAAAAGGATATGTGTTAGAGGAAAAAAGTGTATGTCGCGGCTTGTAAATCCTAAAACATTAATCCAAGGTTTTTTATCTGAAGGAAAACTTCCATAAAAAATACTATCTGTGTGCTCATGTAGTAAATCGACAGATGCTTGCAAAAAAAATTGCTTGTAATTTAGCTCCAAAAACTCATAGAGAGATCTTCCACAGAGTTTCAAACCCTTGTGTCGGCAGCCAAGCTTCCTCAAGAAGCTTCATAAAAATTAAGATTTTTTTTCTATTTTTTTCGTGCTTTTGAGTTTAGGGTTTCTCATTACCCTAGATGTCGATGGAGAATAATGACATTTTATGCCATTGTTTTAAGATAAAACAATTCAATAAATATATGACCCCGTGACCTAAGAAGGTGCTCTAGATGTTTTAGGCATTTTTTCCTTAGAGTATTTTTTGAGTTTTGTTGTGATAAATGCATGTCTACACATGGAGATGTCAGCATGGAATGCCACTTGATTGTCATCTCAGCTATATGTGCGCATTTTTTAGGATGCTTTTGTAATTTTTGTTTGCATAAATTCTATTGTAAGACAAATGGCTTTAAGGTGTATTTATAAACCTTAAGTCATTTTGTTATCCTTTAATGCAAAATTGGAGATGAAAGTTGTGCTTTAAAAGCAAGTGGAAGGAATATAGGGGGAGTTTTTTTCAGTTGGGGACATATACCCACACATGTAGGATGAATTAATGCACTTTGATTGGTGGTCTTACCTACATAGGTGTTTGGTTTGACCAAAACCTTCTTCCTCACATGTTGGAGATGGTTTTATGAGGAATCCAATACCTCATTTCTAGGCTTTTCTAGGGCATCCGACCCAAGGTGGTTGCTTGCTCCTATTTTGGTGCAACCACTTGGGTTGTGTTTATATTCACTCATGTAACTCATTTTTGAGTTGAGTTCTCAATTTGCAGATTTTTGGATGTAGTTCTTCATCAAACTTTAGCATTGTTTTGTAACTCATTCAATCATGCAAACTGTGAGTACCTTGGATGATTAATAGTACTGCGTCATTTTTACCATCTCATTACTTGCTTGCTTGTGTACATGTTATGGTGATTGATCGATTTGCTTGTGAAAATTTGTGCTTTTTCCTTGTAATTGTGTCTCATTGAAAGTACCTTCTTGCAAGAAAATATATGTTTACAGGTTATGAGTTGTGTGAACAACACAAGAATTCAAGTCATGAAATTTGTCTTTTCTTTCTAGGGTCTTGTGTAAACACCTTCTTATAAAATACTTGTGTAAACAATATGCATAAATGAGTTGTGTAAGCTTTTTATCAATCTATTGAGTAAAAGGTGTAACAAACCGAGTTTGCATGCCATTTAGTCAGTTTGTTTTTTTCACCATAGGATAGGAATTTTAGTTTGATTTCAAGATTGCAATTTTCTTACCTTTTCCTTAGAAAGAAAAGTAGTAGTTTTTAGGTGAGACCAATAAAGAACCAGCTTTCTCTGGAGGTCCTTTTATGTCATAAGGTCACCCACAACCTTAGAAAAGTTCCCATGTTACTCATGATTAGCTGTGTCAAATCTCAGCCTGGGTGCAAATCATAGAGATAACAATTATCTTGCAACTTTATGATTTAAGAGAATTATTTTATAATGACTATTGGTTAAAAGTTACTGATGAACAATTTCAAGTGCAAGAGTGTGTGTATGCATGAATAGGTTGAGGAATGAGAACATGGTTGAGGTAGGAATGCTTAGTTGGATGACAAATGGTAAGCAAGATTGGAATATGGAATCTCACACACCATAGTAGACCATGACATTTTCATTTATCTTACAATTGATAGAGATCATTCTTGCTTGTATGAAATCGTGAATGGTTAAATAGGAAATATTATGAAAGAAATAAATTTATTGCATCGCTTGTCTTACCTTGTCTATTCCAAAACTAATTCCATAGTGGTATTGGAAATGCATTTGATTATACATAATTATCGTGAGAAGAACAATTATAATATTTGTTCTTTTAAATGAACTTGAAAGTAAGCTCTTGATAAAGAAAATAAAAAATATATATGTTTGTGAATTTACACACACACATGTGTGTGTGTAACTATATATATATATATATATATACACAAATACATTATAAAGGATTTTAATGATAAGTGTTTCTTTTATTTGAAGATTCCTTATGAAACTATATAGAAGGAAAAAATGAAAATTATTATTCATATAACCCTCTTCATAAATGAATAAGTTCAACCCGTCCCATATTACAATGAATGGAATAATGCTCAGAAATAGGGGAGTGGGAAGCTAAGTGATAGATGTATGGAGAATTAAGACCACTCCAAAAATAGTATGCAAAATCGATGGATAGGGGAGTGAGCGATTTTGAAAGGAGGAGATAATCTAGCAAAAGCACATAGAAGATTGTGGGAAAAAGTAAAAGGAGAAGGCATGAAAGTAGGGAGTATCTATTTCCATTCGTTGAGGGCAAAAGAAATGAACTTACAGACTAAGAGGTAACTCGATGCTTTATTTAGATTTTTCCATCAAATGTTCAAATGAATCCTTCTTTGTGAGCATAATGTGCATTAATTTCCTTATTACTATCCTCTGTTATTCATTATCATTGTATTTGTTGCCTTAGTTTTCATTATATGCTATGAAATTTTTCTGTTAAGCCACGTCTAGAGGGTGAAAACCCCCATTGTACCTTCACTAAGTTTGTCAACATGCATTTGCATGATCGATTCAAAGGTTGTGATCAGGCTCTAGTCGGTATGTTATATTTAACCTACCATTCTTTTTGAGATCATTGATATGTTCTCTGTTGATGTAAACACCATTATGGTGTTTCTCACCTTGATTCACTATTGAACAATAACATCATTTGAGGCTTTAAATATCATCCTTATTGTTGAAGGACGAATGATAGGTTCATTCGAGCCCGTTGATGCAAGTTGATGAATGATACTCATTGTTTAGTTTCAAACTTTAGTGTGGAATACTTTCCATCGATTCGATGAAATGCATGTTACCACTGAGATTGGCTATATGTATGTGAATATGTGATGAAGAATGACTCCTTGGAATTATATCATTTCCTTTAATCCAAACAACCATGCATCGTTCGATAAGTAGATGGAATGATAATTATTTGTTATAATGTTAGTTTTTATAAAATGTCAATGCATGCGAACATGTAGCATGTCACTACCAGTATTCAGGCCTTAGCAGGCTAAGGCTGGCTAAATCCCTCGCAACACTTAAATGATCTTCTTTATCTCATCGACGGGTATGTACATATATATACACATACATACATACATACATACATACATACACACACACATACACATATATATATATGTACATACTTAGTCGATCAAGTGTTTGAGCCATCATAGGTTCAATGGAAAATATACTCTGTTTTCACAGGATAAAATGTGCCTTGAGTACAAGGACGATTTGACCATTAAAAAAACAATAAGAATAGGTGCAATTCGATAGCATAATTATTGACTTATGATGTCTTGTTTATTGACCCCCAATTTTTTGGTTATTTGTACTTATATTCATGAATTAAAAGATGGACAAAATGTATTCTATCTCAGTGTTTTGATTTTAATAGTAAAGGTTAAATGATGGATAAAGCCGAATGGCATATGGTTACCATGTTAATCACTGATCAGAAACAGATTGAAACATTTATTAGGAAACTAAATGGGATGACATTAGATTTAAAACAACCCATTACAATATTGGTTTATACCTAAAAGATATTAATATATTGAATCTGTATATCTATTCAGAACATAACGTATATAGGATAATCCTTGAAACTATTGTACATATGTTTTATCATGTTATTAATTGAATATTATGGTTATTGTAAGACCAAATTTGTACATCTAATATAATTGATGTTTCTTAGAATATGGAAAACTGCATACAAAATGGAATTTTTGCTTTATTATCAAGAATGTATACACATATTCCAAACTGTGTTTAATAGGCATATGTGTGTACATACATAAGCTCATCATTTATGCATGTACACATACATGTGGTATACCTTCTTATTTAATCTTATTTACTCATTTGATTTATGTTTTCTTAATTTCATTTGCAAAAGGAAGAACTATAGAAATGAAACAACAATGATGTGTAAATATGATTCTTAAGGAAAGATAGTCAATTGATGAATTATTGAATGGATTTTCTAGAATTAAATTGACTACTTACTTGATAAATGATAAAATGGAATGTGATGAAATGATACAAAAGTACTAGATAGACTGTAGCACACAGATGTATGATGCTAGTAGATGGGATAGAAGTGAGGGATACCCCTTTATCTATGGAGAGTTTCTTTCCAGGATAGGTGCCAGAGAGTGTATATTTTTTCTTTTCCAAAATCTAGTTTAAGTTGCATTTGCAGCATGAGCTTGGCCAAGCTTTGTAGTCATTATGTGGAATGGACTAATTTTATTTACCCTCTCTCTGTCTTTACCTAACATGGAACTTGCATGTTCTAACAGTAGATAGAAATGCATGTAATTAGGCACACACCAGATTCCACCTTGCAAACTATATCTCTTGCTAAGTGTACATGCAGGGTCAAGTATTCTTCGATGGACAGAAGAATTCCAAGGAAGCATAGCTTTGTGGTTGGGTGGAAAAGCACCTGAACCATGTTATCGTCCACTAGTGGAGGCAAGCTTTCAAAGAGGAATTATAGTGAATTGTATCTTATTTGATGTACTTGTATCATTGATGTAATTATTGTATTGACTATGTGGCAATTGAATGCCAAGTCAAACCATGTATATTGGCTATTGATAATTTGAAATGAGTATACAAATATATTTTTATATTTTTGGACATGAAATTGCTATGATGGAAAATAGCTTTGGAATTTATATCTTTAATTTATATTCATAATATCAAATATTAATTTATTTGTGAAATATTAGTTGGGCATGTTACACTACATTACTACATTTTCCTGGGGGCAACGTGACACATTTTTTTGAACTACCATTTTTATCTATAACATTTTTCCATGTCACCTTGAGAGATTCTTGTTCTAGTAGGTCTACATATATCTATATGCACCAACTCCAAAGGTCCTATGGTAGAATATTCCTTGGTTCTAAACCTCTTCTTTGTCTACTTTCCAAACTAACACTCCCTGCAAATTGTATTGATGTGCTTTGCAATTCTTGGTAGATCTCTCACAACTTGAGTAGAGTTGATCTTCACTAGGCTATCAAAATTTATGTGACACATTCTTCTATATCATAGCCAACTTTCATTGATTTGAGACATAAATCACTTAAAACCACCACCTTTGAGCTGATAAGCATTTCCTTTTGTCCTTGTTCCACCTGCAACCAATGTTCTAGAGCTTCCTTTTTTGATTTCACAACCATCATCTTGAAACACCAAATTGTATCCTCTTCTACACATTTGTCCTACATTGAGAAGATTATGTCAAAGACCTTTGACATAAAGAACATCATTTGTCTTATGCTTAACATCAAAACTAATTGAACCTTTTCCATAGATCTTAGTAGATGTATCATAACCAAACTTAAAAATACCGCCATCATACTTTTCAAGCTTAAAAAAATTACTCTTCTCACATGTCATATGATTTGAACATCCACTATCAGTTATCCAGTAGTTTCTCTCCTCTCTTGCATGAAAGGAAGTCGACATAGTTCTTTCAATATTGTGACCTATTTCTGGAGCAATTTCCTTCACACATCTTTTAGGATTAGAATTAGTTCCAACATTTAGAGCCATGAACAAGCATTCATCACTTCCATCATCCAGATAGTTTGATTCCTTGTCATCAGATACACCACTATCTTCTTTAACATAATAACTCTTCTTGATAAATTTACCTTTATGATCTTTATGTTTATCATTTGAAACTTTGATTGGACATTTAGAAGCATAATGACCTATCTTTCCACAATTGAAACATTTGAAGGGTAACTTACCTCTATATTTGCTAGTACCCTTTTTCAATCTCCTTACAAAATTTGCTTCCACCTCATCAAGATCATCCAAATTAGATTCATCATTCTCTTTCTTGCTAACTTTATAAGTAGTTTCTTTCCTTGGAGCATCTTTTTCAAAATCTCTTAATTCAAAAGTAGTTAAAGCACCAAACATTTGATCTCTAGTATATTGATCCAAATTCTGAGCTTCCTCAATAGCAGAAACTTTAGCACTATAAGATTTAGGAAGAGTTCTCAATACCTTTTTTAAAACTTCACTTTCCTCTAGTTTTCCACGAAGACCATTAATGGCATTGAAAATTTCATCCACTCTAAGCAAGTAGCCAACAATATCTTCATCTTCTGACATCCTTAGGTTTTCAAATTTGGCTTACATCCTAATGAGACAAGAAAGGCTTACATCCTGGCTTTCTAGAAAGCATAGTTCGATCCATCAAATATAGGAACTTTGACACCATTCTTGTGTGTCATCCAGATCTACTTCAAGTTGTTAAGCTTCTTCCAAGGAGCCACAACTCTAATACCAATTTTTATACACACAATACAACTAAGAGGGGGGTGAATTAGTTGTACATTAAAAAATTCAAACCCTCATTAACCTTCAAACTCTTATTATGCATAAACATGAATGTAAACTAATGAAACATAAACACACTCACAACCATACATAATAGAACACTAGATTTACATGGAAAACCCTAATCAGGGAAAAACCATGGTGAGGATTAACTCACATATATATGAATAACAACACCAATTACAAAAGGCTCATTGCCAAAAGGTCTCACTACCTAGAAGAAAATAATGGCTCACTACCCAGGGCTCACTGCCCAAAGGACTCATTATCCAAAATATAAGTAGAATAGAAGAAGATTTTTACAAGGAGATTCACTACCTTAGAGCAACATGAAGATCCGCCACAACAACTCTACACCATCTACAACCTTCGGCTCACTGCCTCTAGCAACTTCAGGTACACTAAAAATGTAGAAACCTTCTTCTCACTGCTTTCGATAGCCTTAGGCATTTAAGCTCACACTCATATCACAATACTTGATTACATTCACTTCATCCTTTACATCACTACACATCACTCACATCTCCAACAATTAACCTTGATTATATATCTTTTGTGACCTCGAAAAACTTCTCTAGGTCGGCCTCAATGAAATGTATGCACCTCAAATGTGCAACCACCAAATAGGATGGTACCAAACACTTCCATAGTGGAAATAAGTGAAGTTATACCAAACCAAGGGTTAACTAGGACCCAAATCTACACTGAAATGCTACACCATGCTTCCAAAACAACAAACCATTTCTATAATTAGTGCTAGCATGTCAAGTTGGCCAAACCTGTACTAACACTATCAAACAATCAATTCACTCTTCACTAGGTCCAAAAAAATCTTGCAGACCATATAGAAACATCAAAAAACATCCTAGAATATTCCAACATCATCTAAATATTTGAAAACGCTACCACAACCAATTGAAACTGAGAATACTATCATTTTGTGCAACCAACCACACTGTCACAGACATACAACTCACTAACCAACCTTGTGGAACAACTGAGCACAAAACACTCTAGGGCAAGGTAGATGCAAGAAATATAATCACGTTCCCAAATATGTAAGACAATAAACCTCAATGTGGAGAAATACAGAGCAATTCCATTTCTCCCAAACAACCTTCTTCACAAGCAACACACTATTAGACACATCATCCACTGTCGCACGATCTAGAACCTAAAACTCTAGATATAACACCTTTGATCATCTCATCCAAACTACACAAGCACATCTTCAACAATGAAGTAATGCAAAACACAACTCTTTCACCTTATACACTCTCTATTCAAATTTTCTCAAAAGCACTTGGAAACTAAGTGAACTAGCTGCATCAACAACACCTACTCAATACCACAACTCCTTCTCAACATGATCACACTAGAGGTTGACATCAATGAAAAAATGAATTACAACATAGTGCAACAATATCCAACAAAAAATTCAAAGATAAATTTTGTTATCAAGTCCTTTCATCCATTTATAACACCTATAAAATCAAGTACAAAAGAAAACAAAATATTTTCACTCTCATGTGAGGGAAAATAATAATCATGTTATAGGAAATGATAGAAAAGTAAAGTAAAGAATGGAGAAGATAAGTACTCATGAGATTCTCCTAGTTTCCATGCAGGATAAAAATCCTCACCTTCTCCTCTATCATATGAATAGTAAGAACAACCTAAGGGACTCCCATATCCTCCTCTCAAATATCTATAGCTTCCTCATCCTCTAGTTCTCCTTCTTCCTCTCGAATTTCAAGAGAATAGAACAAATTATCCTCTTCATTATCCTAGTCACTCTACAAATAAATTAGGTAACCCTGTGTGGTCATAATTTCCTTTGACCTTGTCCTTATAGAGACCATGTAATAGGATTCTTAGGAGTATGAGGGATCGATTAGGGCACTCCTTGTTGCACCAATTAGCTCTTGAAAAAATTATAATCGTGGGATCATAGGGGGGGAAATATGTTAGGTAGTCATTTCCAAGTTGTAGTACTTATGATATATTCTCAACTAGGCCATTTTTATATGTTAAAGAGCTCACCCCTCAATGGTAGGATTGCATGGTTTGATCTCTTACCCATATTCCCTCCATGTTGATATAAAGGAATATGATTAAGTTGGAATATATAAGAGTCGCCAATATTAGTGTGGTCACATGAAAGTGTCCAACTTTGTGTCATCTCATAACTTAAGGAAGTGTAGGATCACTAGGAGAATTTTTCATTGATATGGTCCAATGTGCTCAAGAATCCACACCACAATGAAAGAGGGATGACTAAAAGAAATTTTTCCATGTCATGTAAGGTAATACAAGTCTTGGTAAACTAATTACATTATGTCAAATCCCCTAGTGTAAACTATACCCTACTCAAGTTATCATATTATTATTGCCTAGTACCAGCTAAGCATGGGTGTCTTCTCACCTCTTAAAAAGTGAGCGGAAATTAGACCAATCGAAACCTTCCATATGGAAAACTGGTGCATGAAGGAGCTAATGTAAGATGAATCCCCAACTTGTCTATTGGAATATCAAATCTTGGAAAAGATACCCAAGTTAGTCATTAGTCCTTAGATTCCTCCTCAAGAAGTATAAATCTATCACCTTATATGGGGACACCCAAGATATGGTAGGTATCATAAAGAGTGTTCATCCACTCTCTTACGAATCATAGAAATTGAAAGATGTTTTGTTCAATGTCTTATTAGGTAAGAATATCACATCAAATCTAAAATGAATTTCATACAATAGGGAATCACAACATTCTTGCTAAAACTACTTGTGAAGAATGGTTACCAGGTTGCAAATAATGCCTCTACAACATTTACATACCATGCTTACTCTCTAGTGGCATTCTACCAAATATAGGTGTCATGTAAAAAGCAAAATCTTTGTTAGATCTCATAAAGCCCCTAAAAATCATAAAATTTAAAAACATAAATAAATAAAAAGATGTCCAAGAAATCTAACTTTTTTATGATAAATAAAATCAAAACTACAAAGTGCTCACAAATTGACTAAGGCAACATTGAAAATTATGTAAAATATGTAAGCTTTTTATCATTCCTAACCAAAATGGGACAATTGGGAAGGTCTCCTGGGTGACTTGTGGGTTTCTTGAGTGACCTAAGCTAAGTGGTAGGGACACCTAGGCACCGTATGCCCTCAATTTAGGTGACTAAGTAGGGCCAAAAGTGGTGACCCTACTTGATCCACAAGCAAACCCTAAGCAATATAAATTTATCAAAATTGTATGAAATTAAATACAACAAAATCCTAGAAATAGTTATAACCTTAACAAAAACCTATTGCAACAAATAAAACTAAATTAGATAGACCATTTCAAACAAAACCAACAAAATATAAAATGAGGGAAAAAGAGAATTTTTCACACCTAAGGGGCAATGAGAGGCTAAATAAATATCATAATCTTAATACTCTCTTTAATACTTCTCTAACTATGAGATCACATTTTTTTCATTATTTCTCTCTCCCTCTAAGTATAAATTAAGTTCCAAATGAACCAAATGTGATATATATGATTTTTTTGCTATATTCTCATAGTTTTCTTAAACAAATTGAAGCAAGAATAGGTATAATACATACCCCACAATCATGATTTTTAATAAATGATGGGGACATGTAGCAAAGGTAGTATCTATCAAACCCCATATTGATGTTAAGTACTCTCTTTGTTGTTCATTATCACTTTTAATGATTACCATATTACATGTCTTTGCACATTTTATTTTGCAAGTCCAAATACAATACAATAACAATGAGTAATTTTGGATCCTATATGCCTATTTTTAGGAAATGACACCTAACTTTCATATTGGCTATCATACCAAGGGGATAAATAGGTAAGTGACCAAAATTGTATGAGTCAATATGATAGTCTAGTGATAATCTAGTAATCTATCTCATAAA
Source organism: Sequoia sempervirens (assembly GCA_007258455.2). Classification (NCBI taxonomy): domain Eukaryota; kingdom Viridiplantae; phylum Streptophyta; class Pinopsida; order Cupressales; family Cupressaceae; genus Sequoia; species Sequoia sempervirens. The sequence continues at coordinate 252,533,147 of VDFB02270651.1, read as the reverse complement.
CCATGTTGTAGAATTAGTTTATCCTCATAGCTTCTTTTTCTTGATGGAAATCATTTTTATGCCTTTAGAACTTTCCCCTATCTGTTCTCCATCCTTGCTAGCCACATACTCAACTTGCATTTCATCTCCTTTAGAATTTGAGCTTTTGTGACTTCAACTACAAGGGAGTCAAAGAGACCTTAGGGTTAGTCATGCAACATAGGTTAAGTTATAAGGTCACCCAAGTGACCCATCTTAGTAATTGAAAAGCAACATAACTTTTGAAATGGGTGACCTTGTCATGTTTAGTTGGTGTGTGAATGTTATATTTTTTATAGTTTCTCTTCTATCTCAGCCTTTGATTGACAATCCTCTTAAGTCTTGATGAAACCAATCACTCCCCTTGATTGTTGATCTCATCCCCTCTAGTTGATAGTTTTTTTTCCTAATCAAACCACTCCATTCCTCATTTTTTTATTTTTATTTTTAGACTGCAGGAATCGGGTAGCACGACCCCATATAAACTGCAGTGCGCCTGGTAAACTTTTTAACGTGACCGGCGGCGCTGGCACGACACGCCCTCCGGTACCACGGGGGTGGGAGAGACTAGACCTCGTGACCAACCTCCTGCAACAGGAAAGATTTAGCCAACCGAGCTAGGGCCCCAACCCCACTCCATTCCTCATTCAAACATGAGGAAAATAGAGAATTAAAAAGATAAGAAAGAAGTAGAAGATAATAGATGATAATATTTCCTGTAAATGGTGCCTTTCCATGATTTTGCTAGAAACTCTACATTTTTTCCTATAGGAATAAGATCCATCTTTAGAAATTTGCAAGCCTCCCTCCAAGCCAAATCCAAGATCTATAATAGCTAAGATGTAGTCTTCCCATAAAACACTGAAATGTTTTTGAAACTTCTATACTTTCCAAACAATCTCAAATCTCTCAGTATCATTTGATCTTCCCTTCCATTAAGAGTACCCAAAGGAGAAGACAACCAAAAATGATGGATCCTCTGAGGACATATATCACAACAACTCCAAGGAAGTTTCTTTGAAGCTTTAGATAAGTTCCTTGGTTTTAGTTATTTTGTAGAATCTTTCATCTAAATAATAGATTAATATAGTAACTAGACCATCAAAAAAAATTTAAGAACTTAAATATTTTGTTTTTGATTAGCATAAAATAGGTTTTGAAGGGACCCTAAAACCCTGTACAAAAGGAAAGGCAACACTTAGATAAATCTTTTAAAAGCTGCCCCAAAAAACACTAGGTTGATTAAACAACAATCAACCAATTGTCAGCACCAAAGAAACAAAACAACAAAAAGAGAAGTAAAGAAAACAACCAAAGTAACAACTACAAAAGGTTCTTTAATATCCTTGTTGCTTCCACATCCTTGGTAATCACTTTATCATGTATATCCATTATCTCTTTAATATCCTACATGGGAACCACATTGCTTTTCTTTGTTTTTCTATGAATACGAACACTTAGCCTAGTCCCCAAATCAGTGGCTTGCTTACCCATCCCAACATCCTCATCCATAGCCTACTTCACAGGGTCTTCGAATAGGGGCTTACCAGTCCAATCTTTATCTTTCTCATTTAGAAACATCAATCCCTCAGTCGTGGTCTCAAGTGACTCCTTGTTATGATTAATTAAGGCATTAAGATCTTTGTGCATTTGCAAGGAATTTCTTTCCAAAGTAGACAACCTTGGATTGTGGTCTTTTTTCAGATTAGCAATATCTTCCACCATTAGGCCGAGATTAGAGTTCAATGACCTCGCCGTGCTAAAAATAGAATCATGCTCCCTAAAACTTCTCAGAGTAGAGATGTTACAACGAGCAATCATATCATACTTACCATGAAGATCTTGGACCTCCTAAATGAGCCACACATGAGCAGATTAAAAAGGACATCTACCCCTTCCTTTACCAAACCCGACGCCTAAGTAAAATCAAACGTACCCCAATACAACCCCTCCCCTAATGAGAGCTCATCAGGGGATCCTCTTCCTGAACACCAACAGGCAGTACAAACTTATCTTTACCTTTTCCTTCCAAAAATGACATAGCAAGGGATGCATCCAAATCAACGAAATTTTGCAAATTCACCTCCCCCTCAACTAGGGCCCTCTTATCCCCACCACAATCCAGAATGTTTTCATCAATAACATTTTTTGCCACCTCACTAGCTTTACTAAACTCAAAACCCTCCTATGAATTCTCCACACCATCAAGGGAAACATCAACTTTTTTTAGCCCTTGTTTAGGAAATTTCTACCAATTCCTTTTCCCTCCACAGCCGCCTCTTCACTATCAACCCAAATTTTGCACTTAACACGTGAAGAAGAGGGTTTAGCCTTTTTCCCAAAAAATTTCCTGACCCAACAAAAGGGGTAACATAATCCAAATCCATCTAGTAGCCATTAGACCAGGCTATATAATCATCTTTAGACTCTGTCTCATCATCATCTTCCTCCTCCTCGGACTAACATTTCCCTTTCGATTTAGCCTTCTTCTTTGGCTTATCGATATTACTAGAAACAGGGGAAGCAATAACATATCTAGCTTTGATATGCTCCATAATTAACAACATCAAACCCTCATTGGTAAAAGTAGAAAGTTGTGTCACACTTTCAACCAACTTATCAACACAAGTAAATTTAAGTATTTCTAACTAAAAATATATTATGGTCAAACATATGATCTTATGATTCATTCTAGCTAAGTTAGATATATCCACAACTTTTCCAACTAAAATTGTTGGCTAAATGCATATGTAACACCACTTTAAGGCTAGTTTACCATAAAAATAGAATTTTTTAAAAAATTTGATGTTTCAACAATTTCTACTAATGTAAATAACATTTTTAAAAAATTATAAAAATACCCTTTTGTAGACCCATAAGTCTAGTTTTCAATATATATATATATATATATATATATATAATTTAGATATTATTTATATTTTTACTAAAAGTAGGTTATCAACACAAAATATTAGGTTGATTACCATGTTAAGGAAAAATAGTAAAACTTATTAAAAAAATATGAAAAAAATATGATGCACTAGATAAAAGAATCTATATCAAGAGGGTATAATTTTTTTTCATTTTAGATAGAAAGATAATATGAAAGTTGATGTCAAATGGAAACAACTATGTTTTAATACGTACACATTTTAATATTTATCAAAATTGGAAACAAATATATCCATGTACTAAAGTTTCAAGTTATAAATACACACAAAAAAATTGAAGGAGAAAAAATAGAAATTACTATATAAAGCTTGACATCTCATGTGACTTCATTTTTCAACATTTTTTTAGCAACTAAATTATAGTGTCAATTTATAAAAAACTATATTTTAATAATTTTTTAATATTTATTTAAAATACAAGCAAAAAATATAATAAAAATGAAATATTTTATTAGTTTACATCATTTCAAAATTCAAAACATATATGTCACTTTTTAGTGATTTAAGTTTAAAAGTTGGATCAGTGTTGGTCGTTTCCTTTAAAAAGTGTGACACAACTTTGTACTTTTACCCTCATGTAAAAAGGGATTGTTGGGATTCTTTCTATAATCCATAATCCCATTCTCCAAAGATGAAAGAAGATAAAACAGGAAAGAGATCCACTTATCGTGGCGAAAATGGTTTAGCAGCACAAAATGGTGCCCATAAAGAGTCGTATACCACCCTTCCAGTGTAAAATACCACATAAGAGCCATAGCCACATCTCCCCAAATTGGCTTGATTTTGGTGCGATCAAAGCCACCACACTAGAGTCTAACCATTCTAGCTTTCTCTTTGTCCCTCAGGAAATTCATTCTTGCCACCCCCAACATGGATTTTTCTCCAAAGAATTTCCTCCCCTGAGTCAACAACTCGATAACTTCTGCAATAAACTCCTCATTAACAGTGATTTCAATGCCAAACAAGCTAAGCACCTGACCATGCCAAGCTTCCACAAACTCCTACGAGGCCTTAGCTTCAAACTCATGCAATTTCTCCATGAAAGGAGTGACCCCACCTTTCTGCAAAATCTTCCACACTTCCCATTACCTTTGGTCTCAACACTTAACAAGGGCTTACATTTCTACACCTATCATCCCCCATCTTCAACAACACCAAGCAATTCAGAAGAATGAAACCCAACAAAGTACAAATGCAGATAGACAACAACACCAAGGAGAAAATCACACCCAAAAAGTGTGTGATCTTGACTTTTGACATACAACTAGAAATAATGAGCAGATCCCTCCTGAGAATACAACACATCCTCCCACAATTTCCAATAAAAGCTATGTCCATCAAATGTCTAATTAGCATCAAAGGGTAACTAATGAACTTCCATCCCTTATGTTTAGTAGACTCGCCCCCCTTCAAAAAATTAGAGACTACCATTGTTAAGCAAGGTAATAAGATCCACAAGGAGGTTGTCATTAATATCCCACGACCTAGCCGAGGACACACCATAGTTGGCTAAAAATTCTGCAACACCATTAGCCTCACGAAAAGCATGGGAAATATAAACTTCTTCAAAGTTATTCAACAAAGCAATGGTATCACAGATAAATATTTCAATGGACCAAGAAGGAGGAGAGAGCTTCCTAAGGTAGTTTATGATGTTCAACGAGTCCCCTTCCAACCATGTCTTGCAAACCCCCTTGTCCCTAGCCAAAATTAAACCATGATAGGCTATTGCAGCTTCAGTATAGTGGTTTGTCTGGAGAACTTTAATATTTTGTTATCACTTGTTGGTTCGATTAGATTAAATTATTGTTATCCTAGATTATATTAAATTTGTATTGCTTTCGTAGATTAAATTATTTATGGATTTTGAATTGATGGAGAGTTTTGATATGTATATATAGTAAAACTCTCCATCAATTCAAAATCCATAATTAATTCTTCTTCAAACAATTAAGTCTAAATTACAAAACATAAAAATCACATCTAAGAAAATGAGATTTATTTAACTACATCCATGTAAAAGAAAAAGTTATTTCATTTGCTAGTTAATTAATTTATTTGAAATCTTCATTCCTAGAAAAGAACAAAAAAAATAGTTAAACATTTGCATACATATTAATTTTGCATTCACATAAAATTGAAAGCCAAAAAACACATACAATAGTAGGCTTGTCTTTTCATACGATTTGGAAACCATTTCAACATCTTCAATCAAGTTAAAATCAAACAAAATTAAGCAAATCAAACAAACTCGATAAGGTAAACGTGTCAAACCTAAAGAAAAATTCAACCAAGCAAAACTCATGGATTCAATAAGACTTACTCTTTTAAGTTTTCACTCATCCATCACTTGGTTTTTCACACTCAATGTGTCTTGGTGTTTAAGAAAAATAGATTGAGGTGGTCTTAGACAAGATAAAAACACATCTACCCACACAAGAAATAAAAGAGTAGGCTTAAGAACATAGACAAATCCAAGAGGCCCATGCAAGAAGAAATTTGTATAACTCACCCTCTTGGAGGAAGTAGTTGAACTAGAGGAGTGAAGGCATAATACCTTTCATCTCTTCATAGCTAACAAGCTCAACAAAATTAGAGTCAATGACTCACCAAACCAAACCAAAATCACTACACATTTTCAACAATTCGCAAGAGAACAACCCAACACACCACCACCAATGCCTTACATTTAAACATCATAGCTTGATACTAGGAATTCCTTGTGAAGTGAGCAAACTAATTAATGCAACCCCCACTCAAAATGATACCATTGTCACTCACTAGAATGTCCTTCTACATGAAGAGGATAGTACATTGGATTCTTCACCACCTAATTAAATTTTACCACAAGAGCATAAGTAATTCAATTCACACTATTAACACAAGCACAAAGCATGCATTATCTTGAGTCCACATCATTCACTTTGGTAGTGAGTCAACTTAAAGTATCATAGGAACAACAAAGATTAGCATCATTCATTCAAAGGAAACTTAGTCACAATTACATTAGTCTTAGTCTTAGACTATGCTGCATTAGAATTTCCTTCCATCTTTATTTGGCATGTTTGCAATCTTTGTATATTGACTAAGAAGCTCAACTACAATTAGATAAGTCATCAGTCTTCCCTCTACCATACATCTAACTCTACTATGCTTTTAGCACAACCCTTTGCTCAATGAACATGTACTAAGAACTGAAGTGAATTTCAAAAGGTTGCTTTACTCCTAGACAAGACCTTACTAGTCAAACCTTATCACATAAAGTGATCTATGACTAGGACACTCAATGTGATTCTATCCTTCACAATAGAAACTTTGATAAGACTTTAGATATATTGAAACTCTAATATTTTATGCCAACAAAGACAATCAAAGAAGTCATCACTCTTCCCTTTACCATAAATCTAACTCTACTATGCTTTTAACACAACCCCACCCTTTGCTCAATGAACATGTACAAAGAACTGAAATGCATTCCAAAAGATTGCATTACTCTTAGACAAGACCTTACTAGTCAAACCTTATCACATAATGTGGCCTATGACTAGGACACTCAATGCCATTCTATCCTTCACAATAGCAACTTTGATAGATCCTCATATCTATTTGAAACTCTATGCCAACGAAGGCAAAATTGACATCACACTAAAAGTCAAATGAACTTCTAACTTGTTCTTAGTCATTTCATATCTAAATCCCATTTTACCCAAATCGTCAACATTTGATACCACTCTCACCTAGAAATGTTCTAAATTTAACCTTATTAAGATTAGACCTAGCTCACAAATAGTATAGGAAAGCGACTTAGTCCTGAGCACCATAGCATAGTAGGTATACCCTAGAAAAAGAAGCATAAGATCGTAGGTATACCATCCAAAGATTGATTGACAATATGCTTTTCATATGTCATGGACATGTGGCTCCATATGGTTATGAATCATTATAGCAGTGGTGGAGTAAGTAGTACAAATGTCAATTGACACAAAGGCCGATCTTTGCAATAATTGCAGAGACACACATGCTAGGTCAACATAGAAAGTGTATAATTATGGGGTAGGCGAAGAGGGGCTTAAGGCTAGGAATATGCAGCTAAATATTCCCAACCAATCCCTTTTTAAAAGTCCAGATTTGCCAAATCTGAGGCCCAAACGTTCCATCGCGGGAGTCGAGGAAGCACGGGAATTGCTGCGCCGTCACCAGCAGCCCAAGTGCCAACCGGTCGCCCGGTTTTTACTCCCACGTGTAAGTGCTACGTACACTTATTATCTACGCTGGGCCCCACTTTCTTCCACCCACTTACCGCCCTCTCTCCCATTTCTAAGTACCACCCGTACTCTCTCTCTCTCTCCCCAAGAGGAAATTCCGGGAAAAGGAGTTTCTATTTTAAATATGTTTTAGCTTTTGCTATGGATAATGTTTAATTTTATCATTTGTAATCATTTTTGTCTACTATCTGTTTTTAGTATTATATTTTAAAATAAAAAAGGTTATAATTCAATTAGTGAGGGTGATGGTATGTTCCTTGATTGCGTCGTCTAACAATTTTTTTTCTTGCATAGGTACGATACAAGGGATGAAGTTGGGATCATGTCATGAATGACTTCAGTGGAATAGATATCCCTTAATCCTTGACTTTTAGTCGAAGAGGTCCCTTACTCCTCAACTTTTAATCAAAGAGGTGTCAACATAGACTTTGATGGAATAGATACCTCTTAATCCTTGACTTTTAGCCGAAGAGGTGTCAACATAGACTTTGGTGGAATAGATACCCATTAATCCTTGACGTTTAGTCGAAGAGGTCCCTTAATCCTTGACTTTTAGTCAAAGAGGTGTCAACATAGACTTTGGTGGAATAGATACCTCTTAATCCTTGACTTTTAGTCGAAGAGGTCCCTTAATCCTTGACTTTTAGTCGAAGAGGTGTCAACATAGACTTTGGTGGAATAGATACCTCTTAATTCTTGACTTTTAGTCGAAGAGGTGTCAACATAGACTTTGGTGGAATAGATACCTCCTGATCCTTGACTTTTAGTCGAAGAGGTCCCTTAATCCTTGACTTTTAGTCGAAGAGGTGTCAACATAGACTTTGGTGGAATAGATACATCTTAATCCTTGACTTTTAGTCAACGAGGTGTCAACATAGACTTTGGTGGAATAAATACCCCTTAATCCTTGACTTTTAGTAAAAGAGGTGTCAACATAGACTTTGGTTGAATAGATACCCCTTAATCCTTGACTTTTAATCAAAGAGGTCCCTTAATCCTTAACTTTTAGTCGAAGAGGTGTCAACATAGACTTTGGTGGAATAGATACCCCTTAATCCTTGACTTTTAGTCGAAGAGGTCCCTTAGTCCTTAACTTTAGTCGAAAAGGTGTCAACATAGACTTGTGCTCTGGTATTAAGTAGCAAGATGAACTTGTGGATGATATAAAATCTTCCATAAAACTAAAAATACAAAAAATATATTTTATTATTTTTAATTTAAAATTGTCTTCATTTTAAATTATATTTTAGAGGCTTCTATGTTTAAGATTTTAAATTTTGAATAAAATTGCTTGCAATACAAATTTCAATCTATTAAATTTAGGTTTTTTATTTTCCTGGTATTTGTCTTCAAGGTTTTCTTTATATGTCTACATAGTTATGAACGAATTGATTATTTTGTTTAATAGGTATGTTTCTTGATTACACCATCCATCAAAGTTGGAACCTGGTATAAGGGACAAGGTTGAGATCTTGCCCTAAACAACTTTGGTGAAATGGATACACCTCTTAGTCCTTGACTCTCAATCAAAAATATATCAACATAGGCTTGTGCTCTCATATTAAGTAACAAAATAAACTTGTGGATTATAGAAAATCCTCCATAAGAAAACAAATTGTAATTTCTTATTTTTAATATACAATTTTTAGTTTCATTTTAGATTACATTTTAGAGCTTTATTTGTATATGATATTAGTTTTTGAGTAAAAATGCTTGCAATAAAAAAATTAATCTATAAAATTTAGGGTTTTCTATTTTTTCAGTTCTATTTTGTTGATATTTGTCTTCATGATTTTCTTTATATGTCTGAATAGTTATGAACGACCATTTTTTCAATATATACTAATTGTATTCACATCAATTAATTATAATGATATGCACAAATGTAGCAACAAAATAAAATATAAATTATTAGTATATTTTTATAGTTACACTCATACCTATACATGTTTAAATATTACAATTAAGATCACCTTAGACATTTGTAACATCCCAAAATTCTTCCCTTCACAAAACAAGGCCCTAGATGTACTTAGGACACCACCTTGTTGGATATGAAGATTTTATTATGGGTGGTGAAAAGTATAAAGTTGTAAAGACAAACCCACAACCATACAAATCGTATGCAACCTAAAGACAAATGCTAATGCAACCAAAAGACACTACTATGTTTGTACAAATAATATTGTGCAAAATTGGATGTTTTCATGTGTGTTCATATCTTTCTCACATAAAGACAACAAACAAAAAAGACCAAAAAAATGGGACAATTTAGATTTATAGTAGAAACTTGAATACGCTCTAAAGTAGAACCAAAATTGAATGATGTCAATCTTTACAAATGATTAAAGAATCCTCTCATCTCTTTACTTTTGTAAGGACATAAAATATTTCTTTACATAAATTATCAGGATGGTCTAATAAATAAGCATTCATAAATAAACAAGTTAGGAATTTGAGCAAAGATTAATAAAAATATAGCATTAAATGTTTAAAATTTAATTTATAATAAGGCTTAGCTCTTAGTTTGATGTATCTAAAAAAATTCTACTAGGTTTGTCGAATTAATTGATTTTTAAAATAAAAAATATGACATGTTAGGTATAATTCATTGGAATTAGTAAAACATCTTCTTCGTCTTGGCAATACTCAAATACAAATGTGGATTTAATTCTTCTACATAAATTTGCTTTATATTATGTAAGGACATAAAATATTTCTTTACATAAATTATCAGGATGGTCTAATAAATAAGCATTCATAAATAAACAAGTTAGGAATTTGAGCAAAGATTAATAAAAATATAGCATTAAATGTTTAAAATTTAATTTATAATAAGGCTTAGCTCTTAGTTTGATGTATCTAAAAAAATTCTACTAGGTTTGTCGAATTAATTGATTTTTAAAATAAAAAATATGACATGTTAGGTAAATTCATTGGAATTAGTAAAACATGTTTTCTTCGTCTTGGCCACTTCTACAAATGTGGATTTAATTCTTCTACATAAATTTGCTTTATAATAATGTTTAGTCTTAAAAATGGTTCACCATTACTTTCAAAACTTCATAAAATCTTGGTTGTGTAGTTGAGAGTTTGTGCATGATAGGGATAATTCCTCACTTGTATCAAGCCTGGTAAGGATGTTAAGTCAACAACTTTGAGCAATGATCAAAAATCACAATTATTCATGCAATATACTCTAGAATGTTAATGTAGTGCTAATGCCACTAGTTAAGCTCCTTGATGTGTGTTAGAAGTAATCATTCTAGATATTTGCTAGATGTTCTAAATAAATTAGGGTTCATACTTAAACATTATGTCTAGTATGAAAGAAAAATGAATAACACTTTAAGTTGGCATATAACAACTAAGTGGAGGGAAAACAAGTAGGCCCAAAACATAAATTTGAATTTTTTTAAATTTCAAGGATCATTTTCTCAATTGCATAAGTGACCTAGATCAATCTTATGGATTTGACCTAGAGTGGAAAAATAGTAAAAATAAAGGATGAGACAAACTCTTGGGAATGGATACAATTGGAGGTAGGTATGGATGAGTTTATATGCCAACTATAACATATTGATAGGTTGTTCAATTTTTTTTTATATCAAAGTTTTAACATATTATTTCATCTATATACTCAAGCAATGGTATTCAAAAAATTCTTTTATCCATATCAAAGAGGGTGAAATATAGAAACCCCAAAATTGACCACTCATTTGTAATTATTTATATTGAAATATTTAGTAAAGATTATAGAATTGGGATCTTCATCGCCCATTTACATTTGTTAAAAGTTTATAATCCTTGTCAATAAACCCCCAATGTGTGTATCCTACATTTATAGTAGTTCTCTTTGTGGAATTATGTCAAATAATTCTAGTGCCTTGTTTATTCTTCCACATTTTATATGCAAAACTATTTGAGTATTTTCCAACTATAGTATCTAATATAAATCTTCATTTTATGATTGATGGATGTCCACATCTCATTTCGAAGTTCCATTTTTTTCCACAAACCATAAATGATGCTAGAAAGGTCATGGAATATAGTTTTACCCTATAATTTTTAGTTGCTTGATAGGTTTGGAGGTCTTTTTAACAAAATAATTTTATTCATATTCTACAATCATCATTCCATGAGACCACATTCCTATCAAATAGTTATTGAGCCTTATCTAAGTTTCCAAAATTTGCATGTAAGTCTATATAATCTTTTCCAACTATAATAAATGAGCTAAATTAGTATACATATGTGTTCAAGCATGTCCATACCCTTGTTTCTTTTTTATCTTCATTTTGGCACGACTGGTGGGTATGACATAATGGCTCTCCTACTTGGACTCTGGTTGCTAGTATTGTCTCACTCACTCATCACATTGGGTAAAGCATGGGATATGAGTCATGTTTTCCTAGCTCCTCCATGTGTATAGTGATCTAGTTTGTTAAAGGCTTGGAGTTCAAATAAATTATTTTCCTCCCCCTTAATCAATTTATAGGCCTCCCAAGCCCCAATTCAAGACCTTGAACCCTAAATTTTTCACCAATTTTAATATTCCTTTCACTGTTAGAGTAAAGGTTTTAATTTAATCATGTTGATTAAATTACCTTTATTCCTCTCTTAAGATTTCACTTTAGTTTGCATTTTGTGAAATTTAATAATTATATTAATTATTAAATGTCTACCTATTAGGGTTTCTTTTAGGGTTGCACAATATCCTTTTATAAGGATTCATCATTGTAATTTATCTCTCTCTCGGATGAATACATTTTTGACTTTCGAGCACCCTTGCTTGTTTGTCTCCATCTCTTCTTTCTGTGACAGGTTATTTGCATGCAGGTGATCTTCGGGGTCTGTGAAGTTGGCTTTCTCAACTTCTACATGGTATCAGAGCTCTAGACCTACTGCTTCTTGTTCGATTTTTGAAGAATTTGGAGCTTCGAGGGTTTGATAGGGCTTTCAGAAGTTTTCTGGCTGATTTTGAGTGGATCTAACTTACTCCAGTTTTTGGGTGCATTTTGGGCCCAAACAGACCTCACGGTTGGATTTAGAGTAGTTAAAAACCCATATTTTCATATATGGCTTGACCTATTTGGACATAGTTGATCTGGGAGGCAATTTTTTTTTGCTCAGGGCATTACGGCCCTAGGCACGATTTCGAGGTCAAAAATCTCATAAAAATTTAAAAAATTAGAAAAAAACAAAGTTTTTTTGTTTTTTTTTTGCGCTTACCCGAGTTCAAGGCAACTAGAAACGCTCAACAAAAGGTGCAATGTTTTGACCCATAACTCCCCCGGCCGCCACCTGCTACGCCAGCAGCCTCCACCACCACCTCCCGCCACCTCAGCCACCAACCCCGCATTAATATCTTCAGCCCCTGGTCACCGAGGACCAGGGGCCAATTTTTTTTAGCCCTGAGGGCCATAAGGGTCAAATTGGACCTTTTGGAGCTGTTTTACGAAATCAGCATAAAATGCTCAATTTTTCTCCGTTTTCCAAATGGAAATAGGCGTTGGAAAGCTGATTCCGGCGCCGTTCTAATGGATCAGGTCTGATTTCCTGGTTTTTCCGTTTTGATGCATTTTTTCTGTCAAACTCAGAACAAATTTTTTGCACTCCCGGAGCCATATCTTTTGCATACAAACTCCGTTTTTCGCAAACGAATAGGCGTTGGAAAGGTGTTTCTGTGAACTTTCCAGATCTGCAATTTATTTTTCCAGAATCTGTCCCAGGTACTTTTTATTCAATTTTTTGTGTTTTCACACATCTGTCAATTACTTGGACATTTTGGCACCTGGAAATGATCTGTTTGCGTGGGATGGCTTTATTTGATCTGTTTTATCAGTATTGAGGTCAGTTAGTCTCAGATTTGTTAATTTGAAGAGTTATCATGGGTTTTTCTACTCACCCTTCAGTTATTTTTCTGGAACGGGGTAATTATGAATCATGGGCAAAGGGCATACTTACACACTGTAGGTGGCTTAATATTTTTCCTTATTTGTATGATCTCATACCTGAACCAGCAACTTCAAAGGGAAAACTACCTTGGGATATCATTAGAAATCACATAGTAGGACTTATATTGTCTAGTGTTGATTCTGACATTGTGTGGGCTATATCGGGCATTGATTGTCCTCACTCACTTTGGACATGTCTTTGGGAGATCTATGGAGACCTTAGTCTTTCTCCATTCCCAGAGGATCCTGCTTCAGATTGTCTTGTACCCATTGGTTGGAGAGAGAACACACCCTTTGATCATGATACTTTAAAGGAACTTCAGTATTTAGACACCCTTACATATTCTGATGAATCAGAGGATTGTCTCACAGTTCCTACTCTTCAGACTGAGATTATACTTGTATCAGCATCTTCTCCTGTTGTTCTTGATCAGTTTGATATTGCCTCTTCTTTGGCTCCTATTGATTCAGCTAAGCAGAACATACATCTTTCAGACATGGCTACTTGGGATTCTTATCTTGCAGGCATTTCGTCTTTGTTTGTAGAGTCCTATATTGCAGATCTGGAAGGATTACTTTGAGGATTTTCAGCTCCTCTTTGTTGACAACCATATTCCAGCTTTAGCCCACCATCATCCATGCATTCAGAGGTTGCAGTTTTTGAGTCTTCAGTTCAGTTTGGATTTGACATCTTTTGTTTTAGTTCAGACAGAGAGATTCTTCAGCATCCTATCATGGCACACATCTTGAGACATCTTGGTTCTTCTCTTTTCACAGGGTTTCTTCGACATTGTCCTTTGGATCCGTTTCTTCCCAAGGGGAGGAATATTATATGCCGCTTCAGGATCTCTTTCTGGATTCTACCTCAGGCATCCATATGTGCGACAAGAGTTTCTTCATTGTGGGGGGGCCTTCTAGTCTCTTTCTATTTCTCTTATGGAGATCATTGTACATGTACTTATATGATAGAAGCTATCTATGGGGGGTCTTATGTTATCCACCTCCTATCCTTCTGTTATTAGTGCATTTATTTCTTTCATCTCTTTTTGGGTAGAGTTTCCCATGAGGTTTTCATTTCTCCACTTTGACAGATTTATTGGAATTGATGGCATTTAGCCGGACCAAGTTTACTATTTATTGGAGTACCTTTGCTTTCTTGCACATGTTTTGTAATCTTCACTTTGCTCATCTTGTTAGAGTAAAAATTTTCGAATCTGGATTAAGTTCCTTCCCTTCTTAAAGATTTCTAGTTTTGATTTGTGACATTTAATAATTATATTAATTATTAAATGTTACCTATTAGGGTTTCTTTTAGGGTTGCACAATATCCTTTTATAAGGATTCATCATTGTAATTTATCTCTCTCTGGATGAATACATTTTTTAGCTTTCAGGCACCCTTGCTTGTTTTATTCTCCATCTCTTCTTTCTTGTGGGGTTATTTACATGCAGGTGATCTTCGGGGATGTGATTGTTTTTCTCAACTACATTCCTACTTCATTTTTCACCTATTTTCAAACCCATTTTTCTTTCCCTTCTATTTTTTTTCATCCCCTATATGATTTCCACCTCCATTCATTCATTTCAAGAGCTCTCCTAGATAATTTTTTTAGGTAGTATCTCAAGGGGGCACCATATGACCACCATTCCTTCCAATCAACCTATTGATGCATGTTTTTATTTTTCTTTGACACAACACTTCTTTAAGTCACAATTGAAGGGCACACAATCTACTAAGAGTGGGGGGGTGAATAAGTAAATTAAATCTATTTAAAAATATTAACTCAAAAAAAATACTTGAATCTTCACAACTATAACTTAAGCAACACTAAGAGCACACATTCACACAATAGAACACTAGATATATGTGGAAACCCAAGATGGGAAAAACCATGGTGAGAATAGCTAGTTGGATCTACTATCCAAATTCATCCTCACAAGCAGGAATATAACAAGTGAATGTTTACAACATGAAGTAGGCACCAACCTACCAGAGGCACTACTCCCTAATTGTATTTGTAGGCACCAACCTATTGGAAACACCAATCCCCAATTGTATCAGTACAACAAGTAGAACACTAGTCCTACCAGATTACATAGATAAAGATTACAGACCTTTAATTATAGTTAAACACATTTCATACACTTCTAAATTGACTATATACACTCTTCCACACTCCTTATGATCTAATAATGGTGCACACTTTGAGATGCAACTCTCCTTGAATAACTTTAGCTTCACAATCATCTCATTGTATCTTCACCACCTTCTCTTCAATTATAATTCACATTGTGCATCTACACAACTAAGGAATATATACTTGACATTACATTAACACTCTTCCATATCAGGTAAGGAACCTAAATAACCAAGACTCGACATAAGGTGGACCTAAATTCAAATTTCATGAAACGTGTAACAAGTCAGTCCTAATTCAAATTTCTTTTCGCCAACATAACATGATGTCATGGTCTACCACAAGAACCTTAACCAGGTCCTATCTTGACACCACATGTTAGCTTTGAATGTTGCACACTACTAGTTGTTACTGCACATGTCTTGAACACCAATTGGTTGACAAAAAAGCACATAGAACCTTCTATCACTTCAATATTTTTGCATGCTAAACATGTATCCTCTGAAAAATCTAGAATATGATAGAACATGTGTAGACATACTCTGAGCCTCTCAAATCGCAGAGCCAAAATCACCTTCTAAAAGAAATGCTATCCTTTTCTAACTCACAAGAGGGTTGTATTTATAGATTTTTGGAGGCAAGAATCTAGTTGGCAAAGATCAACGGTCGAAAATAAACCTGTCAAGATGAATTGTGAGAGATTTTGGAAGTTGAGAGAAAGATGGAAGGTTGAGATAATAATGGAAGATGTTTCCTCCTACACAATCTTTTCCATTCAAAATTGAAGGAAAGTTGCCATTTGAGGAGTTATTTAATTATATGTGACAAGATTTTAGAAGTTTCCATAATTAAATAATTAATATTTAATTATCTGTGAGAAGATGATAGAAAAGAGTTTAATTAAATATATAAAATACTTAATTAAATATGAAGTGAAGAAAGTTTCTAATTAAATATTTTAGAATATTTAATTATACGAAGAGAAGAAAGTTTCTAATTAAATATTTTAGAATATTTAATTATATGAAGAGAAGAAAGTTTCTAATTAAATATTTAGAATATTTAATTGTATGTAGAGTGAAGAATTAGAAAGTGTTTAATTAAATGTGGAAAAGGAATTTAGAGGAATATCATTTGAATTTAAAATTCAAACTTTTGATAATTAATATAAATAAATTATAAAATCTATTTAATTAATTAAGAGGAATATGGAAGATGGTAATAATTAAATAAACTTATTTATTTAATTAAATTAGAAGAATTAGAAAGTGAACGATATAAATAAATAATTAAATTTATTTATATGTAGATGACTTTAGAAGATTAATTAAATAATTCATATTTAATTAATTAACAAGCTTGATTAACTGTGACCATTTTTAGATGTATACATTTTGCCCCTCTTTGAAGTGATGTGTTTTATGCATTACTTCAAAGAAAATTTAGATAAAAAAAATGTCCCTTGACTTTGAAAAATTGACTGATGATGTTATATACCCCCTTGGGTGATGAATCGGATAAAATTTTGAATTTTTTAGATTTTTTTTTGGAAATTTTTGATGATTTTTGAAATTTTACATTGATTTGATGTTTGATTCATCGGTCGATAAAGATGATTTGATAAAACCACTATTGAAAGATTGATATGAAATGATGATGATGATGATTTTGATAATTGATCTCATGATAGGTGAGAGTCAATGATAGGATGATGATGATTGACCTCATGATAGGTGAGAATCAATGATAGGTTGATAGATGATGGATCAATTAGATGAAAGGCAAGATGAGGAAGATGATGCAAAATGATGGACAAGAGAGGATGATAAGTGATATGAGATTGGGAAGATAAAATGAGAAGAAAGAAAGCACAAATGGATTCAAAAATAAATATGATGTTGCCCCAATCAAACTACAAGCCAAGATGGATTGATGATGATGATGATAGTGTTGTTGATGAGGGAAGGATACATCCCAATGATGATGATGATGATGAGAGTGTTGTTGATAAGGGAAGGATACATCCCAAAACAATGCAAGGATAGGGAAGGATACATCCCGATGATGATGATGATGATCAAGGCTTGCAGTAAGGCTAGGAACAAGATCAAAGGTATGATTAAATGATTTGTGCTAGATTGAATGGATTGATTAGATGAGATTGGAAGAAAGGATTGGATGAATTGATTGAGATGAGATTGGAAGAAATGATTGGATAGATTGATTGAGATAATGCAGATGAGATGTGATGGATATGATAATGCTCATGCACAAACTAATATGGATGCCATCTATATTAACCATGTAGATTTTAACTATGAAAAATGAACTACACATCGTTGTCATTCTGTGAACCAACTTTATGCTTGTTTATCATCATTGAGCCTTTTGATATGTTGAAATTTAGTACACACATCGATGGTATAATGTAGACCATGATGACCTAAGTACAACCTCCATACAACTTTCGTTGAGATTTGATAGTGCAAGATAGCACAAGAATCTAGGTATAATGAGACCGAGATGACCTGAGCATCTCTTGCATAAACAAGCAAGAATTAATCATTTTCCTATGCAAACTCAAAATGTCATCAATAATACTTTGTAGAGCATGTCTCATGACAATTTGCACAGTAATACTAATTAACTCACAGAGAGTAGACAAAGAAAATATCATTCTCCTTCCTAGCCCCTCTAGTTCTAGACACCATTGAGGTACTCCAGAGAAATGATAACAACAATCAAGATAAAACAATTGAACATAAGTGTTAAAGTGATCAAACCATGATTCAGAAGAGATCATCCAATGAGAGTTGATTTGTTTTGTTTTTGATGTTGATTTGGATGGTCAGTTGTTTGATTGATTGTGATTGATGTTCAACTTGATGTTCAGGATGATTGATGTTTTCACTAGGTTGTCTTGTTGTTGCTTGTATGTTGATTTAAGCTCAAAACAAGTTGCCCCCAGTGAGTTCAGGATTTTTCCCCCAGTCTAGGATGAGACATGACCATTTTATTGATGAAAGCATACAATTTATTGAATTTGATTTTTGGATTTTGGAAATATCTTGACATGTTTTTGGATTTTGATGTTTTCGATTTTGATTTTTGATTTTTTTGTGTGATAGGTCGAAATGAGGGTTAGAAATCAAGCAACAACTAAAAAGAGTGCAAATAAACAACTAAAAACATACACCTCAAGATTAGCCTAAGTTGGAAACAAAACAAGACAAAGCCACAAAATGGAACTTTATACCTTGCGTTGAGTTGATCCTTTGGTTGGCCCTTCGATTTTGATGTGTTGCTCTTGGATGGCACAAGCTTGAGATGTGAAGATGGATGCAAGTGGATTGGCTAAGTGTTGGTTGAGAAACAATGCAAGAGTTTGGCTAGCACAAAATGATCTCCCCAAAATGAGATATTTATAGGACCTAGAAATGGACGGTTGAGATTGATCCACCAAATATCAAGATGTAGGGCTAAGGTGAGTTGAGAACTCACAAGCCCTCACATCTTGACATGTGGCATGTGAGATAGCCCTAAGAGGTGAAGTGGACATGAGGTGGAAGGACAAGGACATGACATGGAGAGGGGTACAAAGTACCTTGGGATTGGACACGATCTCCTCATAAAGGAGGTCCTTGTCCCCATGTGGGTGAGAGGACATGTGAGGAATTAAAAATTCATCAAATATTCTCATGGGGATGAGAGAAAGAATAAAGAATGAATAGAGGACATGTGGGGAGAAGTGAAGGAATTAAAAATTCCTTTTAGGTGCCTTGGGGGATTAAAAGGTGAATTAAAAATTCACATGGGGAAGGGGGATGCCTTGTCCAAAAGGAGAAAGCCTTTAATAAGGTTGACTCAAGGACATGTGCCATAAATAGGATGAGGATTAGGTTAGGCTAATCAAATGATCAAGGTTGTGCAAGTACTCAGTTAGATGGACTAATGACTGATTAGAAGCAAGTGGGAAATTATGGAGGATGTGACCTTAATGATGATTAAGGGGGTGCACATGCTAACCCTGGTTAATTAGAAGAAGATGAAAATAATTAAAATGGATTAGGGACCAACTTTCAAAAGTTGGAGGATGTGACCATGAGAGAGAAAAGATGAATTAAAAAATGAATTTTAATTCAAAAGGGGAATATGACTAAATTAAATAAAAGGGCATATTTATTCAATTTAGAGGAGAAAGAGGGGAAATGTATTAAATTGAATATTTTAGGACCTTTGTGCAAGATGCAAGGTATTAATTAAACAATTGGCTTAATTAATATTGACATAGGGGATGAGCAACTAGATGAATAAGGAGACACGTTTGATCATATGGAAGTGATCAAAATTGTACGTCTACATTTTGATTTTGATGTTTTTTGATTTTTTTGGATTTTGATGTTTTTTTTAAATTTTTTTGGATTTTGATGTTTTCTATTTTTTTTGGATTTTTCAAGGACATTTAATATGGAATGGGATGATCAATTGAAGAAACAAGATTCCCCACAATATAAGAGAAGAGGCATGATGAAGGATATTGTATGAAAGATTTGGAGGAATTTGAATAGGATAATCTGCATGATTTTCAAGAAGATCCTTAACCTTGTCAAGATCAAAGGTGAAAATGAGGATAATGACCATGAATGATAAGAGGAAAATGGAATATAGTATATGGATAGGGAGATGGATATGAAAGATAATATTTTCATGATAGGGGAATGGAGGAAGGGTTTAAGCATTAAGTTTCACGACTAATATCCCTCGAATATGTGCTCTAATAGACCATGGGAATGGGAATTAGACTTATAAATGTTGGCATGATAGTAGAAGCTAAGGCCTTATTCAAAGCTTGAATTAAAGGAGGAGAATGGGGATTGGATGTTGGATAATGGATAGGAGATTGAAAGGCTTAGTGATGGATAGATGGAAAGGATGGAAAGATTAACATTGGCACACACCTTGAAGGGTGATGGAGTGATGGAGTGATGGAGGAAAACTGAATTTGGAAGGTGATATGATTTTAGATGGGAGAAGGGGAGAAGCTTTCGAATTAGCAAATTTGGATGCCAATTTTGATTTTATTGCTTCTATGAGACTTTTAGGAATCCACATGACTTTCGATTTTGATATTTTTTTTATGGGCCTTTGTGGCCTTTGAGATTTTTCTCTTTGATTTATGGACCTTTGCGGTCTTTGAAAAATTTCTTTTGAATTGATGGGCCTTTGTGGCCTTTTGAATTTTTCTTTTGCTTTGATGGGCCTTTGTGGCCTTTTGAAATTTTCTTTCAATTTTTGGATAAAAATTTCTTTTATTTTTGCATCATTCTTCGAGGAGACATGTTGATCCTTTGATACATGTGGATTTTTATATTGAAGCTTTTGACATTTGGCACCCAAATTGCTTCCAAAAGCAATGGGAGGAGTGTATTGAGATGACTGATATGGAGGTATGATGGATGAGTTAATGTAGGAAGAATTTTGAAAGTGGATCAAGGATGTGTGCCTTTATTGTTCTTGAAGAATAGGAGATGGAGAAATGTGGGACCCTAATATGGATGGAAGGGTTGATGAGCTAAGGTTGGGATGATAAGGACCAAGGATAGATGGAAGGTTTGATGAACTAGGATAAGGACCTAGGATAGATCGAGTTTTTGATGGACTAGGATAAGGACCTAGGATGGATGGAGAGTTTGATGGACTAGGATACCTAGCTTGAGCATGAGGTGTATAACCAAGGTCATGCGAATATGGATGTTTTTGGACAGAAAGGGGTTCTAGGATACCTTTCTCATGAAGGCCTAAGTCTTTGCCTTTGTAATTCATAATTTTGCACATTTGTTTGCCCATGGGATATGCATTGTTTGTGAAACAAGATGCAAGTCCATTTTGAGGAGGATATGATATGGATGAAAGGATAGGTGTTGGAAGTAAACTGGAGTGGATAAAGGTGGAGGATCCCAATTTATAGGTGTGGGGTTCATGGATAGCTTGAAGAGGTGTGAGAGGCTCTTGACATGAGGATGATGGGATACTTTGTTCTTGACTAGGAAAATAATTGTTAGATGAAGGAGATGGAGTAGCTTGATCATCAGATGGAAGGGAATCTTTGGATAAGATGGAAGAATTGTTCTGCTCTTGGGATGCGATGGAATCATAAGAGAGTATGGATTCATTGAATGGGGTGGACGGAGAACTTGGAAGAACATTTTTTTCTTGAGATGGAAGAGGATTATCATGGGTGAATAATGAAAGGAGGGGATCATCATATGGTTCTTGAGAGATGGGATCTTGATCAAAGGTAGGAAGGGTTTGTAGAATTTTGGTATCATGGGATGGAGTGGAAAGAATGTTTTGATCGAGATGTGTAGATTGAAATGAATCATTGGATGTAGAGGATATGATAGAAGAAGGTGATTGAATGGAATCATTTATCTTGGGATGAAGATAAATGCATGACATGATAGGATTGGTCAATTTTATTTGATGGCTTAGATTTGGGCTTCTCATTTAACCTTTGCAAAAATTCAAAAACATTGAATTTGGATGATGTTGTTTTTGGAGGAGAAGAGGTTACACTCATATTTCCGTCAAAGGACTTCTTAGTTGTGCCCCATTGTATTTCCTTGATTTTCCTTTGGAGTGCTCTTATTTGTTTGGTAAGAGTACTAAGATCATTTAAGGGAGTTTTAGTATTTTTAGGATCTTCCTTAATTTTCTCCATATGGTAGTCAGAGGGCAATTTGGCACCTTGGTTTTCCAATAAAAGAAAATATCCTTTTTTATCTCACTCTAAGATCTTGTCCAAAATTATGTGAAACTATGGATCCTGTTTAGCTTCTTGAATCATTTCATCAGTTATTTCATCATTTGACCTATTCCTAGTACGAAACCTATGAAAAGGATTTTCTTCCCTATCACCCATGTTGTAAATTGGACCTCTTCTTTCGTCTTCTTCTTTGTGTTTTTGGGACCTTGTGACAACAGGGATATGCTTATACCAAATTTTTACTAGCTTTGATCACAAATGGGAGAGTACAATTTGTTGGATACCTTAATCAGAATAGAATGATGGATTCTATTGATATGACTAAGGAATTTCTAATTTTTAGTTTGCGATTCCTTGGATTGAAGGATGATGATCCTGTTATGGGAATTAAACTAGAAATTAGAAATGGATGTGATGATGCACTTTACGATGTTTTGATCTTAGTTTGAGAAAATAAGGAATTTGCAAAAGCCTAATGTTTCCAAGTCTTGATCTATTGTTGATTTCTAATCCCTTAACATTAATGTCACAGTTTTATTTTTCAACTTCTTGTGTTTTGTGGATGATCTTATATGAATTAATGTGATTGAAAACACAACAAATAATCAGAAAATGGTAGTTTTTTTAAAGCCCTATACTAAACATTGAGTGTATGTTCAAAATGTTTAAAAAAAAATGTTTTCATAGGTTTTAGCAAAGAACATACAATTCAGGTAGACTCACTCTTAGTGCTCAAGTAGGTCATCATAATAATCAATAGCCCACAACTTAGAACTACATCAACTCACACAGCTGTGTCACCCCCGAAGGGGTGCTTGTGTTTTTGTCTTTTCCAGGTGTGTACTCAGAGTGACAGAAGTGGATACCGGATCCCATGAGCAAACCATCCTTGGCAGTTATATGGTGAGTATCTTGGGGGAAAATTCTTCCCTCCCCTTACATTGTGATTATTAGGATGTTCAGAAACTGACATGGTTGGCTACTACACTAGGTTCTTAGTAAGGGTTTTCGTTCGATGCGACAATAATAAACTCCCTCAAGAGATCTCCCAACCTTTAGAACAAAGGCTTTGGGGATGGCTATCTTGTACACTACTAGCAAAAGTGGGTTTCCCCAGATTTGCTTTAAATTTTATAGTGGGGTGGAATAACCTGCCTTTGGTTTGAACCTACTTGGGTCTTTCCTCTTGGGTGAGTACTTTTTCCCACAAGAGTAGGCCCTCTACAGGATGTAATAAAGCATAAAATTGTAGAAATTGAAAAGGCAAGTCTGGTATTTTGATCACCCAGTTAAGGGGAGATAATAGACCTATTGCCACAAACAAAGCAGACAGTGTTCTTTTTAGAGCCCAAATGACAATGATTTAATCTATGTGAAGATATTGCTTCACAACAAACATTGGATTCATTTTAACCACAAAATCAATGTGTGGTGACTATCCTAGGATTGCTTCTTTTTAAATTCCATGTCTATCCTAGGATTGGTTCATTTTAAATTGCTATGTCTACCCTAGGGTTGCTTCTTTTTAACCAAAAAAAAGCTCTATTTGCGGAAGGCGTCAAACTCAAAACTTTGTTTAGTTACAACCTGCATGCGCTAAAAGATCACCCATATGTACTAAAATAAATAGTCAATGTGCTAAAACAAACCTCATAAGCACTACAAAAAACCTTAAATGTGCTAAAAGAAATCCTAAATGCGTTAAGAATGCAAAAAAAAATTAGACAATTTTAGATGAAGTGAGCTAAATGGATACGCTATTATGTTCTCTAGATGCGCTAAAGAAATTGTCGGATGCCCTAAAACAGTTCCCGAATGCGCGAAAGACCTGTAAAAGTGTCGAAACAATTTGTGGGTGTGCTAAAACAGTCTGCAGATGTACTGAAAGATTCAACGGATGCACTAAAATGTGAATTTTTCTAAAAGTTGAACTTCAGAATGCGAAATCCTATAAAAAAGTAAAAAAAATATGCAAGTAGATGTCAAAAATAGGGCAAAGCCCCATGGTGGGCACCAAAAATGTGTGGTTGAAATTAAGTGTATCAAGTGTAGATTACAAACAATAAATCAAACACACCATGATTGCATACTATTTAATTAATTATGTTCTTACTTCTTTTAAGGTTAATTAATTTAAATGATTTAATCATAACCTCCATTCAATAACTCTTCTAGTCTTAATTAACTAGTTAATCCTTGGATAATTAATTAATCTTCATTAACTACCACTAATACTTTTTCTATTATTAAATTTTTATAAATTCACCAAACTTGTCATCATTTGACAAGTGTCAGCTCCCCCTTCTATGCTCACACATGTGTGATCATGACACCTCATTTTTCACACATGTGTGAGCATTCACAAGTCAATCTCATACCTCCACCTCATATTTTTTCCTATATGGTCTAAGTTTCTCACACATGTGCAACCACCCTATTAATTCCACTTGTCTCTTTTATAAGCCACCCTATGCCTTACACATTGTGTGCTAAAATATGTGTGAGCACACCTACCTCTTACACCTATGACATGTGTCATTCTCATGCTTCCATTTTATGACACTTGTCACAAGGATAAGCCATCAATCTTTATATTCATTCTCATTCAATTCTAACCTTCTATTAACCAATGCATGCCATCCCTCCATTTTCCTCACAAAAAACTATAAAAGTGGAAATTCTGAGAAAAGAAAGAGTTCCTATTCATTTTTGTATTTTAAATATGTTTTAGATTTTACCATGGATAATGTTTAATTTTATCATTTGTTATCATTTTTTTGCACAATCTATTTTTAATATTATATTTTAGAATCAAAGAGTTATAGTTCAATTGGTGAGGGTGATGGTATGTTTCTTGATTGCGTTATCTACCAAATTTTTTCCTTGCATAGGTATGATATAAGGGATGAGGTTGGGATCATGTCATGAATGACTTTGGTGGAATAGATACCCTTTAATCCTTGACTTTTAGTCGAAGAGGTCCCTTGCTCCTTGACTTTTAATCAAAGAGGCGTCAACATAGAATTTGATGGAATATATACCCCTTAATCCTTAACTTTTAGTCGAAGAGGTCCCTTAATCCTTGACTTTTAGTCAAAGAGGTGTCAACATCTAGACTTTGGTGGAATAGATACCCCTTAATCCTTGGCTTTTAGTCGAAGAGGTCCATTAATCCTTGACTTTTAGTCAAAGAGGTGTCAACATGCTCTCGTATTAAGTAACAAGATGAACTTGTGGATGATATAAAATCTTCCATAAAACTAAAAATACAAAAAATATATTTTATTATTTTTAATTTAAAATTGTCATCATTTTAAATTATATTTTAGAGGCTTCTACATTTATGATTTTATTTTTTGAATAAAATTGCTTGCGGTAAATTTTTATTTTATTTTTATTTTTAGCAAAAGGCTAGGTGCTTGTATATTATATTAATAATCATAATAGATCATTAGAAAATTGCTATAGTCTTGCAGTAAAATTTTCAATCTATTAAATTTAGGTTTTTCTAAATTTCCAATTTTATTTTCCTGGTATTTGTCTTCAAGGTTTTCTTTATATGTTTACATAGTTATGAATGACTGCTTTTTTTTTAATAGGTATGTTTCTTGATAACACCATCCACCAAAGTCAGAACCTGGTATAAGGGACAAGGTTGAGGTCTTGCCCTAAACAACTTTGGTGGAATAGATACACCTCTTAGTTCTTGACTCTTAGTCAAAGAGATATTAGCATAGGCTTGTGCTCTCATATTAAGTAACAAAATAAACTTGTGGAATATATAAAATCTTCATAAGAAAAAAAAATGTAATTTATTATTTTTATTATAGAATTTTCAGTTTTATTTTAGATTACATTTTAGAGGCTTCTATGTATATGATATTGGTTTTTGTGTAAAAATGCTTGCAATAAAATTTTCAATCTATAATATTTAGGATTTTCTATTTTTTTCAATTTTATTTTGTTCATATTTGTCTTCATGATTTTCTTTATATGTTTAAATAGTTATGAATGACCATCTTTTTAATATATAATAATTGTATTTGTATCAATTAATTATAATGATATGCACAAATGCAACAACAAAATAAAGTAGAAATTATTAGTATATTTTTATAGTTACACTCATACCTATACATATTTAAATTTTACACTTAATCACCTTAGACATTTGTAACATCTCAAAATTCTCCCTTTCACAAAACAAGGCCCTAGATGTACTTAGGACACCACCTTGTTGGATATGAAGATTTTATTATGGGTGGTGAAAAGTATAAAGTTGTAAAGACAAACCCACAACCACACAAATCATATGCAACCTAAAGACAAATGCTAATGCAACCAAAAGACACTACTATGTTTGTACAAATAATATTGTGCAAAAGTGGATGTTTTCATGTGTGTTCATATCTTTCTCACATAAAGACAACAAGCAAAAAAGAACAAAAAAGGGACAATTTAGATTTCTAGTAACAACTTGAATACGTTGTAAAATAGAACCAAAATTGAATGATGTCAATCTTCACAAATGATTAAAGAATCCTCTCATCTCTTTACTTTTGTAAGGACATAACATATTTCTTTACATAAATTATTAGGATGGTCTAATAAATAAACATTCATAAATAAACACCTTAAAATATTGAGCAAAGATTAATAAAAATATAACATTAAATATTTAGAATTTAATTTATAATAAGGATTAGCTCTTAGTTTGATGTAGACACAAACTCTACTAGGTTTGTCAAATCAATTCATTCTTAAAACAAACAAAAAATACTTGTTAAGTAAATTTATTGGAATTAATAAAAAATACTTTCTTTGCCTTGGCCATTTTATAAATGTGGATCTAATTCTTCTACAAAAATTTGATACATAAAAATTTTGTCTTAAAAATGGTTCATCACTACTTCTAAAACTTTGTAAAATTTTGGTTTTGTTGTTGAGAGTTTGTACATAACAAGGATAATTCCTCACTTCTATCAAGCCTAGTTATGGATGTTAAGTCAACAACTTTCAGAAATGACCAAAGATAGCAATTATTCATATAGTATATTTTAGAATGTTGATGTAGTTCTAATGTCACTAGTTAAGCTCCTTGATGTGTGGAAGAGGTAATCATTCTAGAGATTTGCTAGATATTCTAAATGAATTATGGTTCATTCTTAAATATTATACCTAGGGTGAAAGGAAATGAATGAAACTTTAAGTTAGCATATAAACACTAAATGGAGG
This sequence comes from Sequoia sempervirens, assembly GCA_007258455.2. NCBI lineage: Eukaryota > Viridiplantae > Streptophyta > Pinopsida > Cupressales > Cupressaceae > Sequoia > Sequoia sempervirens. The sequence goes on along the minus strand of VDFB02270651.1, from coordinate 252,505,818 downwards.
GAAAACAAGTAGGCCAAAAAACTTAAATTTGATTTTTTCTTAAATTTCAAGGGTCATTTACTCAATTACATAAGTGACCTAGATCAATCTCATAAATTATGGATTTGACCTAGAGTGGAAAATTGGTGAAACTAAAGGATGGGACAAACTCTCAGGAATGAATGCGATTGGAGGTAGGTATGGATGAGTTTATATGCCAAGTGTAGCATCTTGATAGGTTCATTTTTTTTTATATTGAAATTTTAACATATTCTTTCATCTGATATTCAAAAAATTCTTCTATCCATATGGGATGCATTCTTCTTACCATACAAGACAATTAATTTATTTTTATTTTGGCTAGAGATTTGACTCATCAAGATAATTTGTGTCTTGAGTCTTCTTGATAAATACTTTTTCCTATTGGAAAAATATTGAGGTCATCATCTAGAAAGACTTATAAGATCAAATTTACACCCCACCTTAGAGTTCAAATTAAATCCTTGAGGGTGCAAAAAGTTCAATTGGAACTCTTATGAGTATATATTGAATCTTAAATTTATCTTAAAATTTTAAATTCCTTTAAATGGGTTAGTGCAAGTTGGTCTATCTAGTTTAAGAGAATTATCAACAAAACTCCAAAAAAATTGAGTATTGGGAACCTCCTTCATTTACCTAGATTTCCTACATACATGTATCCATGGGATCAAGGTATGACATGCATAATTCTAATTTTATTAAATTTTTGATGTAAACTATAAAGAGTGAGTATACAACCCTTTCTAAAGTCTCTTTACTCTAGATAGGTCCTCTTTGATTACCATCAAGTGTCACATCACATTTCTACTCACCTACTTGAAGCATATTTTAATGATTAAATATTTTTTACATTATTAATAATGCACTATCATTTATATTGATTCAAAGTAAACACAAGAAATTATTTTCCCACTCCAATATGTCAAGGGAAAGTATCATCTAAGAGAGGATGATAGACATTGACAATGTGACAATTGATTCATAACCCTAAGAACCCGCACACACTTGCACAAGTTTTGTAACTCAATTAAATAATGATGCTTGTAGGCTTACAAAGGTATATTTTATTGTTGTCAAGTCAATGTATAGTCATTGCTATCTGTGGTTGCTTGCAAATTTGTGATAAATAGTTTAAAGTTTAAAGTTGATTGGCATAGTCTATTCTATTACTTGGTATTTGGATTTGACTATTATTTACTTATTATTATATCTAAAAAGAACTAAGAATATTATTATTATTATTTGGTTATGTTCCTGATATTAATCCAACAGTTCCTTCGCAGGAGTATGACTATAATCATAAGCAAGTGAAGGATGAAATTTTGGTAAACGACCCTCGAAGAGTAGGGAACAAGTCAACTTCCTTTTAAGCAGTGTTTTAACTATGTTATAGTTTGTCTGTGGGCAAATTTGTATCTAATATTTTTAGTCAACTATGAGCGTAATGCATTTACAATTTTATTTTGTAAGGTCATGTAAAAGGGTTTATATATAGAAATTGTAAACAGTCTATATTTTGAAAATGCAACGAAGTTTGTATTTGACAATGTAAAGGGTTACTTAAGGGGATTTTATACTCAAAATGGTGATGGGTCTATATTTTGGAAATGTCAGGGGTTTTTTTTTTCACAATGTAAAAGGGGGATGTCGTTTGTCAATGTAAAGAGGTCTGTATTAGGGCGGAGTCAGTCATGGAATATAGATAGGAATTTTTTGTACTTTATTGAGCTATAACCAGGGGTTTTCTTCCTAGTTCTTTCCCATCGATATGCTCGCCTGAACTAGGTTTTTGTAATATTTATAATTTAATATAAATATAATTATAGTGGCTTGTCACTTTTGCCAAAAAAAAAAAACTAAGAATATTTATTTTTATTAATATGCATAAACTAGCATTATTTCCCTCCAATCTAATCTTTTTACAAACAACCTATTTATTAGCAATGAACTATTGATAAATCCATTTTTAATAGGAGAGTGGTGTAGAGATCATTTATGCTAGTTAATAGTTCTATTTTTAGGAATTTATGGGAGTTAAAGAGGGGAAGAATAGGTGTTTTTAAGAGGGATGATTTTCCTTATTAAGAGTAAATAGTAGAAAGATAAGGATAAAAAATAGTTTTGGCCATTGGTTTAGGGATTTTTATTGTGGGAAGGAAAGAGGGAATTACTCAAGGAGTAAGATACTAAGGTGTGGCATGAAGGAAGGAGCCATAGTTGGGAGAAAAGTTCAAACTGTAGAGTGTACCAAGATTGGAGTGCTCTAAGTTTTATTTTTCAAGTATGGAAATAGTGCTCTCATATTAAATAACAAAATAAATTTGTGGATTATATAAAATCCTCCATAAGAAAAAAAATGTAATTTCTTATTTTTAATATAGAATTTTTAGTTTCATTTTATGTTACATTTTAGAAGCTTCTTTGTATATGATATTAGTTTTTGAGTAAAACTACTTGCAATAAAATTTTCAATCTATAAAATTTAGGTTTTTCTATTTTTTCAATTTTATTTTGTTGATATTTGTCTTCATGATTTTCTTTATATGTCTGAATAGTTATGAACAACCATTTTTTTTAATATATACTAATTGTATTCACATCAATTAATTATAATGATATGCACAAATACAACAACATAGTAAAGTAGAAATTATTAATATATTTTTATAGTTACACTCATACATATTTAAATATTACACTTAATCACCTTAGACATTTGTACACACTTCCAAGTATTCATTCCAATCTTACAAATCTTTTTTTAGGTTTGATCACTAGCAAGGACATCTCAAAAAAATCTACTTTTCACAAAACAAGGCCCTAGATGTACTTAGGACACCACCTTGTTGGATATGAAATTTTTTATTATAGGTGGTGAAATGTACAAAGTTGTAAAGACAAACCCACAACCATACACATATTATGCAACCTAAAGACAAATGCTAATGCAACCAAAAGACACTACTATGTTTTGTACAAATACCATTGTACAAAAGTGGATGTTTTCATGTGTGTTCATGTATTTCTCACATAGAGACAACAAGCAAAAAAAACAAAAAAAGGGACAATTTAGATTTCTAGTAACAACTTGAATACGTTGTAAAGTAGAACCAAAATTGAATGATTTCAATCTTTACAAATGATTAAAGAATCCTCTCATCTCTTTACTTTTGTAAGGACATAAAATGTTTCTTTACATAAATTATTAGGATGGTCTAATAAATAAGCATTCATATATAAACACCTTGAAATTTTGAGCAATGATTAATACAAATATAGCATTAAATATTTAGAATTTAATTTATAATAAGGCTTAGCTCTTAGTTTTATGTAGACACAAACTTTACTAGGTTTGCCAAATCAATTCATTCTTAAAACAAACAAAAAAGACATGTTAGGTAAATTTATTGGAATTAATAAAAAATACTTTCTTTGTCTTGACCACTTTCAAAAATGTGGATCTAATTCTTCTACACATATTTGATTCATAACAATTTTTAGTCTTAAAAATGGTTCGTCATTACTTCTAAAACTTCATAAAAATTTTATTTTGTAGTTGAGAGTTTGTACATAACAAGGATAATTCGAATGTTAAGTCATCAAGATAATTTGTGTCTTGAGTCTTCTTGATAAATACTTTTCCCTATTGGAAAAATATCGAGGTCATCATCTAGGAAGACTTATAAGATCAAATTTTCACCCCACCTTATAGTTCAAATTAAAGTCTTGAGGATGCAAAAAGTTCAATTGAAACTCTTATGAGTATACAATGAATCTTAACTTTATCTTAAGTTTTTAAATTGCTTTAAATAGGTTAGTGCAAATTGGTTTATCTAGTTTAAGAGAATTATCCACAACACTCCAAAAAAAATTGAGTATTGAGAACCTCCTTTGTTAAATGACCAAGACAACTAAGAGGGGGGGGAGGGTGAATCAGTTGTACCAAATTAAAACATAAAAACCCTCAATAGTAATCAAATCCACTTGCATTCATTAACCCCATAATCTATTATAATGTTTAAAAATGAAAAGCAAATAATAGAAACTGAAATAGCCAACACCATACACAAGAGAACACCAGATTTACGTGGAAAACCCAATGAGGGAAAAACCACGATGAGGATTAGCTCATAATATAAGTAATTGCATAACTAGTACAAGGGCTCACTGCCAGAATATGATGCACTATCCAAAAAGGCTCACAGCCAGGGCTCACTACCACAGAAAGAAAAATAAGATAAAAGAGAAATGTTACATAGAGAACAAATTCTCAATGCAATAGAGAATCCACCATAATAGCTCCAACACCTTCACAATATTGTTTGAATGATTGCGGACAACTTTAGACTGCATTTAGAAGTCCATCACTTTGAAGTTCACACTGCTTTGCTCAAACTCACACTACTCTTCAGAAAGTTACATCACTTGCATCACACAAATCTATCCTTTCTATCTATAGACACTTAAAATTGTCCTGAATGGTATTACAACACTTGAATATGATCACTAACATCATTTCATCCTCAATTTCATCCTCTTTTCATTTTTTTAATTAAATAAGCCTTGTTATTTAATTAAATGCATCATTTTCATCTTCTAATATAATTCACTTAATTAGGTTATTTCACCCCCTTTCGCCTTCACCTCTCATCCTATTTAATTGAATAAATAAAATTATTTAATTTTAACACCTTATTGTTGCAAGAATGGAAAGATTGAAGGTGTTGCCATTGATGTCAACTGGTCAATTGGTTATCAACTGATTGCTATTGTCATTAGTGTCATGGATACAAGTGGTTGGTTGTATATGTCAAGGATATTGAGAAAATTGTAATGAAGATATGTTGAGTGGTTGATTCGGGTTTTGCTCCGAATTTTCTCCTATGTTTGTGCGGTTCAGATATGTTGATCATGGTTGTTGGAAGATGCTATATCCATATATTTAGCTATTGATTCATTGTACAGTGCAAGTTATGTTCAACAATTGTGAACTATGGTTTTCTATGTTTCTAGTTGAGGTTTGAGAGAAATGTTGTTGGTCTGGATTTCTCTTTGATGAAGTGTTATGACTTGCAATTCTAGAGTTGAGTTGCCTTGATTGTGTTGAAGATAATTTTGGTATCTAGAAGGTTCGTGCTTAATGGTTCTATGTGTTTTACATTGGTTTGACCAACCTTGTGTTGAACACTACTTTTGAAGTTGATGAAGCATTTTGGATCTATTTGGGTCCTGATGAAGCATTTTTTGGGTTGTCCTCATTCTAATTCCACCCTAAGATGTTTTGGCGTTGACCTAATTTAAATTTGAATTTGGATATGTTTTAAAGTTGAAGATGGTATAAATATAGGATGAGTTAGTGGTGAAAAATATACAAAAGCAAAGAAGAGAGATAAATGAAAAGAAAAAGAGCAGATAGATGTGACATTGATGCTATCTAGTGAGTGTGTGTGATGTGGGTCTAGCAGATCAGTGCGAAGCCTAAATGCTAAGTTTTTGGATGTAGTGAGTAAAAGGTGAACTCTATCATTCATGCATGTCTGTGAGTGATTATGGTGGAATCCCTTTGTTGCATTGAGATCATCTTCTCTTTGTAACATGTCTTCTTTGTATCTCTATGGCAGTGAGCCCTCCAGGTTGATATCCCTGTTGAACAATGAATCCTTGTTTTGGCAGTGAGCCTCTTGTCATCAGTTTTCATATTATCTATAGTGTGAGTTAATCCTCACCATGGTTTTTCCCTAATTGGGTTTTCCATGTAAATTTGGTGTTATTGTGTTTATGTGTTGGATTTAAGTCTCTGCATTAGCATTTGATGATTAATCATTTAAACAGTGTTAAGAATTAGTTCTGGTGATTGAATTAAAATATTAAATCTATGATAACTAATTCACCCCCTCTCTCAGTTGTCGTATTCAACAATTGGTATTAGAGCTTGGTTCCTTGGTGAAGAGCTTAACGGCTTGAGGAAGGTCTAGGATGGCTGGAAAAATCATTTATAATTATCCGAGGTTCGATGGAACTAATTATGCTATCTAGAAAATATTGATGGAAGAATATATGGGGTATTGTGGATATGATGTGGATAAAGCTTACAAAATCCCTTACACTCCTCTTGCTAATGGTTTGAGTATGCCTAAAGAGATCAAAGCACATGAAGTGAACAATAAAGAAAAGTACATCTTGAAGAACAATCTAGTACATTCTAAGTTGGTTAAGGTTCAAAATTTGAAGACTGCTAAGGAAGTCTAGGATGCTTTGGAAAGAGCACATGAAGCCGATGAAAGAGTTAAAGAGGAAAAATTGTAGAATTTGGAGACATAGTTTGAGCTTCTACATATGTTTGAAGATGAGAATGTCAAATATTATGTATAGAGATTGGATGAGATAGTGGCTGGAATGCAAGGACTTGGCGCTACTATATTTGAAACTAGGATTGTAAAGAAGATTCCCAGAACTCTTCCTGATGCTTACAATGAGAAAGTGTGTGCTATTGAACAGAGTATAGATTATAAGACTTGTACTAAAGATCTGTTGTTGGGATTTTTGACATCCTATGAGATGAGGAAACTGAATCTAAGGAATGGATGCAAATTAGAGATTGCTTTTAAGGCTACAAAAGCTAAAGACCCTGATGAATTTTTTTTTATGAAATAGAAGCTAACTCTGTAAGAAGGATGAGGAAAGGCTTTGACAAGTATGAAGGTAAGATACCCTTTAAGTGCTTTAGTTGTGGAGAAATAGGTCATTATGTTGCAAAATGTTTGGAAAGAGCTAAAAAGAATAAACAAAGATATGAGAAAGAAAAGAAAGGAAAGAAGATTAATAGAGCATACTATGTATGCTAGTATATCTAATGAAGATTCTGGATATGAAGATCTTGATGACAATGAATTCTTGTTCTTGGCAATTAAGGATGAACCTACTTCTACTAATTATGAAAAAAAGGTAAAGGAAAGCCCTCCGGAGAAGGAGAAAAATGAAGGTATGGTTATATGGTTATCTCTGCCCTACATGTTAAGCAAGAAAATAATTATTGGGTAGTTGATAGTGGCTGTTCACATCACATGGCTAGTGATAAAAGTAAGTTTTTTAAGCTTGAAAAATATGATGGAGGCTTGGTTATGTTTGGAGATGATACTGGTGCTAAAATCTATGGGATAGGTTAAGTAAGTTTTGATGGAAAGCATCATACTAATGATGTCTACTATGTTAAGGGTTTAAGGAATAATCTCTTGATTTTTGGTCATATGTGTGGTAAGGGATATCATCTTGTTTTCAAGGATGAGATATGTGAGATCCAAAAAGGATATGAAACATTGATTGCTAATGGACAATGCTTTATGACTCAGATTAATGACATTTGGTTATGGCATAGAAGAATGTATCACATGAATTTTGATAACTTGGCGAGGATTAGTGTTGTTCATGCCACAAGAGATTTACCAAAAAATAGAAAGCTTGTTAATGCTATGTGTAGGAATTGTCAGTTTGGAAAGCAAGCAAGAAATCATTACAGATCAAAGAAATAGTCTACTACCAAACTACTGGATTTAGTTCATACAAATCGCTGTGGTCCTACAAAAGTGAGAAGTCTACTTGGTGAAAGGTACTTTATGCTTTTAATTGATGATTATTCTAGATATACATGGGTTACATTTCTTAGAGAGAAATCAGATGCATTATATAGATGAACAATACATTCCAATCTATGGTTGAAAATGAAGTAAACTTGAAGATAAAATGCTTAAGGTCTGACAGAGGTGGAGAATTCACCTCCCATGAGTTTAATATGTTTTTTGAAGTGCATAGAATAGAGAGACAATTATCTACCCCAAAAAATCCTCAGTAGAATGGAGTTGTTGAAAGGAAAAATAGAACAGTTCAAGAGGTTGCTAGTTCAATGATTACTAAGGCTGGTTTACTAGAAGTTTACTAGAAAGAAGCTATTCATACCATTGTTTATGTATTCAATTGAGTTCAAGCAAGAGAAAACATCACAAAGACTCCCTATGAGCTATGGCATGGAAGGATTCCTACTATTAAATATTTCAAGGTATTCAAAAGAAAGTGTTATATCATAAGAGATGAAGAAACTTTGGGAAATTTTGATGCAAGAAGTGATGAAGGAATTTTTCTTGGATATTCTACTAATAGCAAGGAATACAAATGTTTCAATAAAAGATTGAGAAATATTGTAGAGAGTGCAAATGTTAAGGTTAATGAGACAATGGAGAATTTTGTTGACATTGATGGATATTTATCTAATGAACTTGATTATGTAAGAATGGAAGATATTAAAGAACAAGAAAAGGATGAGAAAGAGAAGCACGATGAACAAAATGAAAGAGAAGAAGAAGCTTTGGTGGTGTCACCTAAGACACCTAGATATGTACAAAATAATCACTCAAAAAGTCAGATTATTGGTGACAAGACAAAAGGTGTATTAACTAGAAGCAAAGTTGCTACTGAAGTGAATCTGTGTTTACTTTCTAAGATTGAATCAAAGACTGTAAGTGAAGTTTGTAAAGATAAAAATTGGATGGAAGCCTGAAAGAAGAACTTATGTAGATTGAGAAGAATCAAAATTGGGAATTGGTCCCAAGACCGGTAGATAAAAACATTATTGGATCGAAGTGGGTGTTCAGAAATAATTTGAATGAGAATGGAGAAGTGGTTAGAAACAAGGCAAGGCTTGTGTGTAAAGGTTACTCACAAGTAGAAGGCATAGATTTTCAAGAAACTTTTTCTCTGGTGGAAAGAATGGAAGCTATAAGGATGTTCTTAGCATTTGCTGCTCATAAAGATTTTAAGGTCTATCAGATGGATGTCAAGTCAACATTTTTGAATGGTGAGCTAGAATAAGTCTACATGGAACAACTAGAAGGATTTCAATTGATAGATCAACTGAATATGGTGTACATATTGAAGAAAGCTTCATATGGATTGAAGCAAGCTCCTAGAGCTTGGTATGCAAGGTTGGAAAGGTACTTGATTTAGCAAGGTTTCAACAAAGGTACGATAGATAGTAATATGTATTTTAAGATTGAAAATGATAAAATATTGATTGTAGTTGTGTATGTTGATGACATTATCTTTGGAGGAAATGAAAATATGTGCAAGATGTTTATGGAAGAGATGCAGAAATAATTTGAAATGTCTATGTTTGGAGAGATGAATTTCTTTCTTGGGCTACAAATTAATCAAACAAAGAAAGGAATTTTTATTTCACAATCTAAGTATGTGAGAGAGATGTTGAAGAAGTTTGGGATGGACGATTCCAAACCGGTATGTACTCCTATGGTGACTAGTTGCAAATTGGGTAAAGATGATGATTCACCTAAGTCTGATCAAAGCAAGTATAGATCTATGATTGGTGGACTATTATATTTGACTGCTAATAGACTAGATATTATGCATGTTGTCTATCTTGTGGATAGATTTCAAGAAGATCTTAAGGAAAAACATGTTGTTGCTGTTAAAATAATTTTTAGATATTTGAATGGCACTCCAGATTATGGATAGGGTATCCTAAAGATATTGACTTTACACTTAGTGCTTATACAAATGTAGATTGGGCTAGATGTGTAGATGATAGAAAGAGTACAAGTGGTGGTGCATTCTTTCTTGGATGAACATTAGTGGCATGGTTGAGTAAAAAGAAAGATTCAGTCTCCTTGTCTACTGTTGAAGCTGAGTATATTGTTGTTGCATCTTGTTGTACACAATTTCTATGGATGAAATAAACATTGAAAGATATCACAGTGGTGTATGATGATCCTATATCTATTTTATGTGATAATACAAGTGCAATTAACATTTTGAAGAATCATGTGATACACTTGAGGAAGAAGCATATATCTATCAGATATCATTTCTTGAGAGAGAAGGTCATGGAGAATGAAGTAAAACTTGAGTATGTTCCAATGAGGGATCAGGTGGCTGGTATTTTCACGAAGGCTCTTCCTAAAGATACTTTTGAGTATCTATGAGAGAAGTTAGGGATCATTTCCCCTCCTTTCTTGAACTAGATGCATATGGAGATGCATCAGTTCGGTGGATCTATGGATCTATCTTTCTTTTGGACTGATGTTTTGGTGGCTACCTCTCTAGGGGAGCAGGTAGTGTCAGGTGTTGTCATTGTGAGTATTTTGTTTTTCATGTCAAAGGAGAAATCAATGTAAAATATCTTTTACCTTTTCCATTGATGTCAAAGGGGGAGAGGAAGCATGTGAAAAAAAAGGAAAAGAAAAAGGAAAGGAAGCATGTGAAAAAGGAAAGGAAGCATGCAAAGAAAAACAGGAAGAATATAAAACACTATCTACTAAGGGGGAGAAATAGAAAGAAAAATACTGAGAAGTATAATCAAAGCTAGTATGGTTTCTTTGATGGTTTTCACATCATGTGTTGCCATCAATGACAAAGGGGGAGATTTTTGCAAGAATAGAAAGATTGAAGGTGTTGTAATTTATGTCAACTAGTCAATTGGTTATCAATTGATTGTTGTTGTCATTAGTGTCATGGATACAGGTTGTTGGTTGTAATGTCAAGGATATTGAGAAAATTGTAATGAAGATATGTTGAGTGGTTGCTCTGGGCTTTGCTTTAGATTTTCTCCTATGTTTGTGTGGTTCAAATATGTTGATCATGGTTGTTGGAAGATGCTATATCCAAATTTTTAGCTATTGATTCATTGTATAGTGCAAGTTATGTTCACCAGCTGTGAACTATGGTTTTCTATGTTTCTGGTTGAGGTCCGAGAGAAATATTGTTGGCTTGGATTTCTCTTTGATGCAGTCTTATGACTTGTAGTTCTAGAGTTGAGTTGCCTTGATTGTGTTGAAGATAGTTTTTGTATTTGGAAGGTTCATGCTTAATGGTTCTATGTGTTTTACATTGGTTTGGCTGACCTTTTGTTGAACACTACTTTCGAAGTTGATGAAGTGTGTTGGATCTATTTTGGTCCTAATGAAGTGTGTGTTTGGGTTACCCTCATTCTAATTCCACCCTAGGATATTTTGGTGCCAACCTAATTTGAATTTGGATTTGGATGACCAACTTTGGATATGTTTTAATGTTGAATATGGTATAAATACAAGATGAGTTAGTGGTGAAAAATATACAAGAGAAAACAAGAGAGATAAGTGAAAAGTAAAAGAGCAGATAGATGTAACATTGATGCTATCCAATGAATGTGTGCGATGTGAGTGTGCTAGATCAGTGCAAAGCCTAAATGTTGAGTTTTCAGATGTAGTGAGTAGAAGGTGAACTCTATCTTTCATGCATGTCTATGAGTGATTGTGGTGGAATCCCTTTGTTGCATTGAGATCATCTTCTCTCTATAACAAGTCTTCTTTGTCTTCTTTGTATCTCTGTGGCAGTGAGCCCTCTGGGTTGATAGCCCCATTGGATAGTGAGTCCTTGTTTTGGAAGTGAGCCTCTTGTAATTGATTTTGATATTTTCTATAGTGTGAGTTAATCCTCACCATGGTTTTTCCCTGATTGGTTTTTCCACGTAAATCTAGTGTTATTGTGTTTATGTGTTGGATTTAAGTTTTTGCATTAGCATTTGATGATTAATTATTTAAGTAGTATTAAGAATTAGTTCTGGCGATTGAATTAAAAGATTAAATCTATGACAACTGATTCACCCCCCCTCTTAGTTATCCTATTCAACACTTATACCCTCTCATTTTATTAAATAATCTTAATTATTTAATTAAATTTCATTTTGAACCTCTTTTCATTAAATAAGTTAATTATTCAATGGATATCCTATTATTCCTCATCTTGCACAATTAAAACTTAGTTTTAATTACTAATTACTAATTTTCCTCACCCATCCACTTGCATAGGAAATATTCCAAAGGAATATTCTCCTATTTGGCTCTAAAAATGGAATGATTATTTTCAAACAAACTTTCAAAGTTGGTACAAAGTGTGATTGTTTGAATCATTCTCATCCATTGATGCTTTCCTTGATCCATGCCTTCACCCTTGATTCCATATTGACTATTGATTGATAAAATTGATCTCAACCCTTGATTCTTCATTTTATCTCCTATAAATAATTTACCATTTGGAGAGAAATGGATCTACCTTTTCAAATTAAAGTTATGCTACCCATTTGTATAATCTCTATTCATACTTGCACCATTTTCAACCTCTTTCATCCTTTCATCCATCCATAGCATCATTTTATCACATTTAGCTTAGTTTTTCAACAATAGAGTTTGGTTAAACATTCATCTCATCAAAGGGATTTGGAAAGGGTTGCCATTCCACATTAATGTGACACCACTCCCCAATGGGAGAAGGTTTGAAGTCTTAGAATAGGTTCCTTTTATGATTTCGTGGTTATTTCATGTTTAGTTTAATGGTTTCTTTGTTTTTGATACTTTTGAACATCTCACTGGGATCATGGCTTAGGGGATTAAATATAGTTTAAATTTATTTGGATCTAGTGTATTTAATCCATACTATGATTATGATCACATTTTTGGTGCTAGAAGGGGGGCTTTACTAACTTTTTTTTGATGAATTTCTCTTAAGTTTCTATGAGTTCTAGGTTTAGAGAAATGGTGATGGTTTTTATGGCTTCAACGATGCTAAGGAGATGTGTTGCTATACAACGACACACTTGATTTAAATATAGTGATGCATATTTTAATTTTGGCAACACCTATTTAATATAGTGACGCTAATGTGTTTTCAACTAACATCATAATTTTCATTATAGTGACACAACTGAAGTCCCTATTTTGGTGTAGAGCAACACATCCTAACTTTACTAGAGCGATGCACCTTGATTTTAGTGATGTGCCTTGAGTTTGGTGATGCTTTTGAAGGCTATAGCGACACATTTTATTTCAACAACGCTTTTTATTGGTAAAGAAAGAAGAGAGTTAATTTTCACATGTACTTTAAATTTTCAACGTCATATGCTCTCTAACATTCTACTGACATTTGGTTTTTGTTTTTGAGGCTAATTGGTTTTGTAGATTTGAAAAAAATTAAAGTGAAGGAGTAGACTATCATTTGACCATACATTGTAAAAGTGTTTTACACTTATGGGACAATTATAACCCATCATATGCTGCTTTGCTTTATGTTTTTGAGGACCACTAAATTTTCATTGGGCTTAAAAATCACTTTCAAAGTTGGTTAAAATTGGACCCACACATCCTCATTTTGCAATATTGAGTAAAATTGGACAAAACAAACAAACACTTCCATTGGTGCTTAAAATAAAGTCATTTTTCTATATTGGGTTAAAATGGATGAGTGTTTGATGTGCTTGCTTTGCTTGTATACACTTGTGGTGCGTTTCCACTCCCCTTGCACTTCGTGCGATCTTGGGTGAAGAGAAACAGTCAAGTGTATTTTCTTGCTTTGAGTCACCCTATGTAATTTGCTAGGTATCCTCTCCCCTTGCTTTGTGCGATCTTGGGTGAAGAGAAATATAATTTTTCTTATTAAGAGAGGACTTGCTATAAGATACATCCAACAATGGAGAACTCATAGTCAAGTTCTTGCAAGCACGTTTATCGGTGAGCTATATTAGAGGTTGTGAAATCATGAGAAAGTAGCTTCTAACCTGGGCGACAATGTACTGCACCTAATCCCACACCTTAAGTGGAATGGGAATGGTTAAAGAGCCTTAAGTGGTCAGTGGATGGTAGTGTAATGATGGGTGTTCTTGGCTTGTTGTCATTAAAAACCTTGTTGTAGTAGCCAACCAAGTCCATTTTCAAAATGTATTGTAAAGTAGTGCATCATAATAGCACCATTCCAAGAAGTTATTTGCCATGCTTAGTTTTTGGTTGAGGAAATAAAGAAAATAGGGAAAATAATATTTTTCTTGGTGTGTAAAGATAGTACATTTCCTTATTTTTCCATTCCATCTTCACATATTAATCATATCTTAGGGGATAACTGTAAGCCTACCAAGAAATACGTACTCACTTGAGCTAGGATTGTTATTACTTGTGGGTCAATTTGACACATTGCTTGGTTCCAAAATAATTTAAACACCATCAACATGTTCATCAAATTTCAAACCCTTTAGATTAAGTGTGAATACCTTTGAAAATTTCTATATTGCCACTTTTCCCTAAGGATTTTATCTTTAGAGGCTTCTAAATATTTGGACTTATATCTTAATTTGCACTTTCTAAAGTTAACATAGGGAACTATGGCCTTGGTTTCTTGATTTTCACATAATGGAATTTGTGGAATGAAGGTTGATTAGACATATACATCTTTTAGTTTGAACATTAATTAAGACTTTCTTCACATGGTAATGAAACAATCTCACTTAATCAAAGAATAAAAACCAAATGAACACCCCACATTTATGTATGTTCAAACATTGACTCCCCCAAAACAAGCAAAGTGGAAACAAGGAAAGTATTGCAAAAACATTAAGTCCAAGATCTATTATCAAAATCATTGATTTCTTGAGGTTTTATCACTTTAGAGGTATAGCATGTTTCTTACTATCTTGGTATTGCAAAACAAAGGTCTCTTTTAGGTTAACACATTTTGGGTCAAAACATTTCATCCACCTTCACACATTTTACATTGCACTTCACCAAAAAATTTAGAAACTTTTGGACACATCAAACACTTTAGACTTAGACAATCATAAAACCAATCCCCTAACTTAGCTATGTTGTGTGTGAAATGGATCCTTTTCCATGCACTTAGTTGAGTTAGTTATCACATTTTTGAACTAATTTATCTTAAAGGTCACAAGTCTACCTTAAAGATTTACAAGTTCATTAAACACTTTTTATCCAAGACATCAAAACATCAAACCTATAAGTCAAAAGTGTTGTCCAAAAGTTTAGAAAGTTCATCCCCCATTATCATTCATCATTTTAATCACCCACTCACACCATTGATCCAAAACAACTTAGAGGGTCCCATTTACCAAAATTTGAGTCAACTAGAGAGTTCCAACACTATAAATCTCAACATACCTCTCCCATAGGTGACCCACAATTTATCGTTATTGTTACTAAATTGTGCCTTGCAACCCAATTAGGTTGGGATGTAAGTGAAAATGTTTAGTTGCTTTGAAGAAGCAGGGAGGTTCAAAGGAAGGGGTAAGAAAAATTTAGGTTCACAGGCTAGCCTAGAAGGCCTATTGTCCTCATAGAGGACCCTTGCAGAGATCATAGTATCAAGATCATGTATTAGCTCAATTAGAGTTGCTAGATGAGCCAAATAATGTGACAGGATACTCCAGTAGGGTAGGAAGTATCCTAGGTCTAATAGGTGAAGTTAAGGCTAACCTAGTCATTATAGATCACGTTTCAGATGTGTTCATTGTAGTTCATTCATTACAGTTTGATATAGTTCCAAAAAGGTACTTCCAACTTGTTAATTTTTCATGATTATAAACACCTACTGCATGTAATAATGATCAATTCATGTTATGCAATTGACATACAAGAAAGAGATATTTTACACAAGTCATTGCATGAGATAACTGTTTATATTCAAAAGAGAAGTGTTTATATGACCCCACACAAGTCGTGGGAGTAACTATATGTGATAGAATGCACAATAACAAGTACATTAGAAGTAAGGGAAAGCATATAAAAGAAAGGTGGGACGTGTCATTTCCTAAGTGAATGATGAATTCCGTTATCCACATCAACATCTCCAGCTGTCCTAGTGATAAGCTCCAATAAAATACTTGTAGGAGGAAGAAAACATGATGTTAGAGCTCAAGGTCTCATCTCTATTCCTATATGTAGTAGTTCAAAATGTACTTGTTATTCTACCTTAGATCAAAAAAATGGAGATAAACAAACATCAAATGTGGATATAAGATGAAGTAGAAAAGAGAAAGTCAAGATCATCAAAACATCATGGGAAGCCCTGGGCTTCTTGTTTTCTTAAGTTGTTTGTTCACTATGCAAGTATAGGTTAAGTTCCATTGCAAGATCCATGCATGATAACATATAAAAGCAAAGAGATAATATCCATAATATCCACGAGAAAGACAAAACCTTGCTCAAAATTATAGTATATGGGGAAAATGAGGCTCCCATGAGGGTTGAACCCAACAAATGTGAAAGAAAATCAAATGATTTTGGATAGTTACATGGACAAGGTGCATCTAGTGCATAGTCAAATCTGCAGATTTGAAAATGGATTCTAAGGAAACATTGAAATCAGGAGGTTGAGCTTTTCCTAGTTATGTTTCTAAGAATCCTCTAACTAAAGAAAAGGTCTCTTTTGTTGGATTAAGTGTTCCTACTGAGGAAGAGATGTATAATCAAGTCTCAAGTCCACTTTTGCTAAGGAGATAATTAGTGTCTTTGATGATCTATATTTTTTGGCTCCTTCAAAAGAATGGATATTCAACAAAGAGAGACAAGAGGGATCACTATATTTCAACAAAGAGAGACTAGAGGGATCACTATGGAAGACTTTTTTCAAGGCCTTCAATTGAATAAATGATAACACATGACAGTCTAATTAAGAGGAAAACAACTAAGCAAATATGGACAATATTGAGAAAGGACCAAGGAAGCAATTGATTTTACAATCACTTTTTCAAAGCAAGGTAGTGATCACAACAAGAAATAACAATCCTTCATGGGGAATCATTAGAAAATGAATAATGCTCATAAATCAATCAAGAAATGCCTAATCATAGAGGAGGAATGCTCCATATAGAAGTAAAGAATATTTATGAGCATAGAAAATGATGATTTTGAGCTCTTGCACAACATATTTAAGTTTTCTGATGGAGTGAGACAACAAAAAACTATAGAATGATGGGAAATATTTCAAAGACATCTAAATTCTCTATGGACTGTACTAATTTGACATCATCTATTATTTAAGATATGAATTTTAAGAGACAAAAGAATGGCTCTAAGAAATACATGGCTAAGATGGTCATCACGAGTGCAGATAAGCAACTATTTTGATAGTGGCAGCCTTAAATGTTAGAGGATAGTCGTGTAAAGATAAAAGGCACTACTATACAGAGGGAGATAAGAAATCTTGAAGAATGCAAGGGAGTTATTTCTTATGCATAATTTTCAAGAAAGATGATCAGAGCATGTGAAACCTTGGTGAGTGCCACATTGTTTTGGGGTAAGAGTTGCATTGCTAGTTATCAAAGTCAAAGGAGTGGTGGTTTTTTATCTTCTCAAAAGTTTTAAAGAGTTTTCCAACTCTTGACCATGGAAGGAGGCATTACTCTACATATACCAAACTTGCAAAACCTACAAAATGACTTTGATAATTGAGTTGTTGACACATTAAAGACAATGGAGCAAGGTTTGACAATCACTGTGCAATAAGAACATTGTTGATGAGAAGCCACAATAGTGAAATTGCATAAAAGTCCAAGGGATAGTTGAAGAAAGGGTAGTTATTGAAGATCTTGAAATGAGGCAAAGGAAATCAAATGCAAGTAAGAGGATAGCCAACTTCATAAGCAGAGAGGACTGCCATAGTTGAGAAAAGGGTCACTCACTGGGTTTTAATGAGGTAGTCAAGAATGAAGTTTGATACAACAAATAATGGATGACAAGAGCTTCAAACCTCAGAAAGCAATAGTTCCATCTGAAGAAGGTTTTCAAATGTAGAGTAGACAATCATGGTTGATGAAAAAGACATACACAAAATGGAGAAAGTGTAGTGATGTTGACAATAGATTTAATGAATAAATGAGAGCAACTAGGACAGTCATAATGCAAGGATAGTGACATAACATGCATGAAGACAGTCCTCTAGGGAAAGCCCCCATAAAGGGTAATCAACAAGTCTCAAAGGAAATCTCATGAGGTATGAAAAATATCATAGGATCATTAAATTGAGGACAATCTTAGCAATTAAGAATAACTTTGAAACAAGGGTTTATCAAAATAAATAGCCAATAAATGCATAGACAGTAAGGATTGTATGGTAGTTTTTATAAAACCTCATGAAATCATAGTATGGAGCAAACCTTGAGCAATGTCATCTATTGATGAGAATCACCATGGAACTATTCTCTTTTGTTTCCTTGGTATAATCTTTTGGAATTACAACTTGAATGTGATAGTCCTGAGAATGTTACAGTTATGATTATTTTCATCAAAAGGTAGTAAATAAATGACCAAAATCATTTAATTAGTAACAATCCAAGAAGGAAAATGACATAAATACCATAGGGAAGTCACATATTGGGCATAACCTATAGTAGTAGATGCACATTACAGTGAATGAAATAATGGAGAAGGTGATGATTCTTGTCATTCAAAAAAAATAATCACCAGGGATGCCATATATCGCAAAGATCAGTAGGTTCAATAACTATCACCACACTCAAATCAATAAAGACCAAATGATCACACAAAAGGCAGTCTTATAGCATGAAAGTGGTTAACGAATGTGCTCTAAATAGCCAGTTTGGAGTAGGGTCATTCAAGGGAAACAATGCTATTGTTTTTTTTAATAAGGTAGAGTAGAACTGGCTATAGATTTTTCTTTGTCGAGCAATGAGCTAGGTTGAAGTCAACTCAACTAGATAAGGATAGACCGATAAGAAAGATGAGTAGAGATATATGGAATAAAATTTTTGAGGATGAAAATCCTTATCAAGAGCCATGGGTTACAATGTGCTTTGAAGCTCTATAAGCAAAGAGAAACCCCATATTGAAAACCCATAATAATGCTTCCAAGAAACCTACAAAAAAGAGGGTTTTTTTTCACCATTTTCTTTCTAGAAAATACAAAAGTATCTTCCATTTCAGCAAGAAATGAAAAGATAGAATTGATTATAGAGAATATGTCATAGAAAACACATAGATTTCTTCATCTTTCTATCTCAAATAGAAAACCCTGCAATATTTTCTTTCACAGGTATCAAAAACTCAACATTTTCATTCAAAGAGAGCTTACCAATGCTTTCACAAATCAATCATTGCAAGAAAATACCCCAATTGCATAGTTCTCTCAAACCCTTGGTGGCGTGACAATAACATGTATGAAGAGCAAGTGAAATGCAAATGAGCCCATGACTAGAATTAGAAGCTTCTTTAGGGTTTCTCAACAAAAGCCCTAACTTTGGTCGAACAAAGTTCTTTTTCCCACTTTTTATTTCGTAACATTGCATTATGATTAATGCCTAGGCCGTGGTTAGGGTCTTAACACTTGCCTAGTGGAAGACATATTCACAATTTTACCCCTTTTATGGTCTTTCATCAAGTTTTGGCGCCTAGCAACACTATAATATCCCTCTTTGCATATTCGCAAAGCAATATTAGGCCATGCTAACACTTATTAGGGTAATAATCAATTACTTGCCTTAATAATTGTTAAATTTATTGTAATATTAGTTTGTGTTAACACTTATTAAGGTAAATAACTATAAGTATTACCTCTAATACTTGTTAAAATAAACTAATAGGTGCCCTCTAAATGTGAAAAGAAGGAGAGTTGAGCCTAAATTAGTGGGATTAACTGAGGTGTTTATCTTTGACTTTTAGTCAAATTGAGTCATTTTTGGAGTTCTCTTTGACTCAAACTACCATTTAAGGAGGATTTTAAGGTACAAAGGGCAGTCCTACATCCATTTTGAGGTCCCACATGTGTTGACCATAACTCAAGGGGAGTTTTGTACACTTAATCACACATTTTTCTCCAGTTTTGAGGCCTCTTTTGCATGATTTTTAATCTTACATGACCAAGAGGAATCTTTCACATGCATGAATCAAGGAGATCATCTTCTTCAAAAAAGGTCATGCAAAGGAGATGACAAAAAGGTCATGCAAAGGAGATGACTGTAGTCATGCAAGGGAGATGATTGAAGCATCCATTCCAGTCAACTGAAGAGCATTCCAAGCTTCCTTTTAGCATATATTGCAAACTCCAATCATTCTTGAGGGGCTTCTTGATTCTTCTTCTCATTCTGAGTTGAGAGATATTATTGTTGTAGACACCTGAATTTGACCACCCCAATATGGTCAAATTCACCCCCTTTATTATTTTTTCCCACATCCTTCATCCACATTAATTAAATAATTTACTACTTAATTAATATTGCCCTACAGTCTAATGTCCCTAAGGTATTTAATAAATCAATTAAATACCTCATCCCCTTTCCTCTCTAAATTAAATAAATACAATAATTTATTTAATTTAGTCACTTTATACCTTTATGAATTAAATCAATTTTTAATTCAGATTTTTTCTCTCTCCTTGTCACATTCTCCATAATCCTCTCTAATCTAGGTTAATTTAATTAATCTCTGACTACGATGTGCACACCCCTAATCATAATTAGGGTCACACCCTCCATAATCCCCCACTTGCCTCTAATTTTTCATTAACCTATCTAATCCCATGCTTGCACAACCTTAATCACTTAATTAGGTCAACCTAACCTCCATGCCATTTATGGAATGTGTCCTAAGTCAACCTTATTAAATGCTTTCCCCTTTTGGAGAAGGAAACCCCTTCCCCATGTGAATTTTTAATTCACATTTAATACCCCAATGCATTTTAAGGAATTTTAAATTCCTTCTCCCATCCCCATGTGGATATTTGAGAAATTTTTAATTCCTCACATGTCCTCTCACCCACATGTGGACAAGGACCTCTTTGATGAGGAGATCTTGTCAAAATCCCAAGGTACTATGTAGTACCTCCACATCATGTCCACCTCATCTCCTCTTTCCATCTCACCTGCCACATGGCAAGATGTGAGGGCTTGTGAGTTCTCAACTCACCCCAGCCCTTGATCTTGTCCATCTTGGCTTGATCCTAGCCCTCCATTATTTAGAGGCACTTCCCCTAAAAATGGTGGAATTTTCCCTTTTTTGCATCCACTTTAGCATTCAAGCATCCAAGCACTCATCCAAGCATTCCACCATTGTTGCAACACCATTTGAGCTCACATATTGCATTCATCACAATACCCACAAGCACCATTACATTTCCCATCTCATTGCCATCATTTAGAGATAGGTTTTATGCTATTTTTCCAACAAAGGAGCACACATTCAAGCAATCAAAGGGCCAACCAAAGTCATCAACTCAAACAAGGTAAAAATTTCCATTTTCTTGCATTTTGTTTGAGTTCATCTTAGGCCTAATATTGAGTGTTTGTCTTGTGTTTTTGATCTTTGCATTAGTTTAGTTTTTGTATTCTAGTAGATTAAATTCACTCGCACACATTTTTGGCACACACAGTGGGACCCACATCACGAGTCATTTTCACTGTTTGCTTGTTGTTTCAATTTTTGAAGGTTTAAATTTTTGCATGCAAGGGGCGACCAAAGGGTCAAACTTGCTAGTTACAGAGGAGAGAATGCATTGGACATAGGCGAATACGACTTCACCCTTTTGTGAAAAGGGGCCAACTTGAAACAACAGGTGAGACTGATCGATACAGAGGTAGATACGTTGGGGGTCTCCAAGAATGAGCGATAGTGTTGATCACAAAGGTGAAGTTGAGTCACTCACAAAGGTAGAATCGAATTCTACCATCTTCTTGGATAGGAAACAACAACTTCGCCCATCCCTCTAAAAAGGAAACCTTGATTTCTAGACACAGGGAAATTTTCCTCACATAGAGGCAAACTTGAGGTATTCCCAAACCTTTAATTTTTCAATTTGAGCTTTAATTTGGTTGTGATTTCGGGTACTGATCCACTAACTCATCTATCTATGAGTGTATGATTTTACTAATGTTTGTGCAATGAATCATTTGTCCAAGACCAATGGTAGAAACTACTGACATATCTTCTGCAGGATGATTGGTCGAAGGCCCCTAGATTAGCTTTGTCTGTTATCTTTTTTTTCACACTAATCTAGGCACACATAGCTTAATTAAAGGGTCAATTTACATTGTTTTCTATTCTTGGGAGCAAGTTGTTGACATATCCACTCCCCTTGCACCTTTCGGTGGTCCTAGGTGATGAGAAATCACAACTTGTTCCAGTCCAATCTAGTCTACCGAGGAAGTGCTAGTGCATCTAAGCTCTCCCCTTGCGCTACGTGTGAGCCTAGGTACTAGCCAAAGTGGTTAGTATTTTCTTCCCTTAGTGGGACTTGCCTAGGATTTCATCACCTTGGGGATGATTCCAACAACGTGTTACCAGTGGGGTATATAAAGGGGGGGAACTAAAGTTGTACCTCAATCCAGTCACATCATGTCTAGCAAAGCGTCGAAGCTAGGGTGATACCTAGATAAGACATGCAGGGTTGGTCTGAATTTCCAATACCTTGCTAGGGCTCTTGATCCATGCCTGTGATGGGTTGGTGTTTATGGTTGTGCCTCACATACCTAGTGTATATCGAGGACACACGAGATAGCTTGTATAGCCTAGATAGAGACTCATGTTTTAGCCGCAACTTGGTGTAGTGTAGGGGATGTGCACCGTACCCAAAATTTACTCACTATGTACTCCCTTGGGTTGAGATAGAAATCCTCATGGTGGACTATGATAGTCTCTAAGAGAGAGTGTGAAGGTGAGCCCGTGGCATCTGTTGATGACCTTCTGCCACTGAATCTCTAGCTATTTTCCATCACGCAAAAGGGTGATCTAGAGAACCACCTTGGTATCATGGAGTATTAACCTTAGGTTGTCCACTAAAGGTGGTGGGCCTACATCAAGTTTGTAAACCCTTCATACTAATTTTAAGATTGTGTTTCCTGGCCTGTCTTCATTGTGCGATACCAATAATTATTATCAGTTCGAGTCAGTTCAACCTTTTTGTCTATTGTTTTCCATGTTTTTTGTCCATTGCCATAGTTTTCCCTTGCCCTTAGTGGTGAATTTTCTTCTCAAAGAGGTGAATTTTCATTGTGGACAGGCGATCTTGCCCTATAAAAGGGAAATTCTATGTCTCAGTCTAGTCTGGGTCATCCCTTTAAGTGAGTTCATCTTTGTCAGAGGTGAATTTTACTGTGGGTCCCTTTCTTAGGTGACCTCATTTCCACCTATTCCCTAGATAGGTGAGTCTATCTAGCCCTTAGGAAATTCTGCATCTAGTCCATATCCTTCGAGTTTTCTTGTGTTCCCTTACAATAGGAAATCCTGTTTGTTCCTTGGGCGAACCTGTTGACCACAGGGGTGATCCCGCATCTTGTCCAAGTTCATACACTCCCTAGAATAGGTGAACCTATTGCTTGCAATGGTGAATCTATGTCTTCTTGTGTCAACCTCGTCCGTAGAGTTTAAGACTTAGGCGATCCCGTAATAGGTATTTACGTGTGGGTCTGTACCATTCAATACATAGGTGATCTTGATCTGTAGTAGAG
The DNA here is from genome assembly GCA_007258455.2 of Sequoia sempervirens. NCBI lineage: Eukaryota > Viridiplantae > Streptophyta > Pinopsida > Cupressales > Cupressaceae > Sequoia > Sequoia sempervirens. The sequence goes on along the minus strand of VDFB02270651.1, from coordinate 252,482,522 downwards.
GCGAACTTGTCATTCCAGAAAGGAAATTTTGAGCTTGTTCGTACATATCAAGAAATAGCTGAATTTGTCATCCCCATTAGGCATTTTTGTGAATCATGTCTGCTTGTTCCGCTTTGGTGTTCTTAGGAGTTAGGTGATTTTGTGTTCTATAGAGGTGATCCTATCTGACATTTGGGTGATCTCATCGTTGGATAGGTGAATTTATGTTGTGTGTTCACCTATTTCCTTTGGCACCCCAAGATATAAGTGAGGTCACTCAACACAGAGGTGAATCTGTTGACTTTGGATAGGCGAAGTTGTCACATTGAGAGTGAACTTGCACTACATAGAGGTGTATGCACTTCCCATACAAAATCCACAGAGTTAATCCTTCTGACGATTGAAAGCCTATCATTTTCTGAGTCCGTTGCCACGATCAAATTTTTTTTATCACCATCCATCCACTCATAATCATCACTTTAGTCTGTATGCATTTTCCAAAAGTCATCATTTCATCGATCAAATCATATAGGTGCATCTTAGAACATCCCTAGATTGCATATCTATCATCGGTTCATTGATCCCAATCCCCTAGACTATTTTGGAGGTTTATATCCAAGTTGGCTTAGGTTCCTAATCCTGACTGTCATCCTTCCCACTTACTTAGGATTGTTATCCATCCTAAGTCAGTGATCATCCATGACCCAATCAATCTACTTCCATCTTGAGGTAGATTCAGTGCTGTAATCATCCTTTTTGTCATCTAATTTGATTGTCAGCATCTTACATCATCTAGTTCAACCTCTAAACCTAGTTTAGATTCAATCTCATCAATCCAATCCAATCAATCATCCAATCCTATCGATTGTCTCATCTTTTCAATCAATCTAATCCAATCCAATCCCATTGAATATCCAATCATCCAATCAATCAATCCATCATTTGATCCAATCAATCCTTTGGTCATCTAGGTCATTCATTTAAGTGCATCCTAGAGCATAGCGTCATCTTAGTTCACCTAGTAATTTTACATTTTCATGCTTGTTACCACCCGATCACAAGTAAAGAAACTCATGGCAGAATAATAGGCCCAAGGTACCCAATCTCACATTCCTTAAGATCCCACCAATAGTGGCTCATCATAGTCTAACACTAAAATCCATACTACGCCACCTCTTGTTGACAAGAGTATGGTCAACCAACTCGAGGTCATGGTAAATGAATATCTTAACAATCTTGTCAATGTCCAAGTGACGAATCATCTAATTAATGAGTGTGGGGATATGATCCTTACCACATTTCTCTTGAAGGGCATCAAGCCACAATCGGGGTTTGACTTATCCAAATATGTCAACATCACACCTCCTGCACCCCCAGTGTTGCAAGACCCTCAAAATTCACAAAGTAATCCAGGAAATTCATACATCCTCAAGGGTCCACCACAAGAGGGTTGGTATCAACCTAGATTCGGTAACTCCATGATTTATCAAGTTATACCCCCTATACCACCTCCTCGAGTTCCAATTTTAGTTATGAGGGCACTTGATCCAAAAATGCCTTAAGGTTCTAATGCTAATAATCCTCTTGCTTTTGGTATGTCGCAAGGTCTTTCCAATCCGCCAAGCATGAACATCCCACAAAGCTCAACTCCCATACCATCTGCACCACCTCTTCCACCTAACCAATTAGGTCAACTACCAGGAAATACTGGGGGAAATCCTTTTTTTGTACCACCTCCACCTTTAGGATCTACACTCGTATCTAATTTAACACTGCCTCAAGGTAACCTGCAACAGGTGTCATCATCACAACCACCTCATCAACAACCTCCATCTCAACCTCTACAACATACCACCATCCCACCTCAACCTTCAGAGTATACCTCAATTCCTTCACAACACCCACATCAAGCACAAGTTACATCACAGCCTCAACAACAACCTACACACCAACCACAAGGTGTCCCATCACAAACCCCTCAATAGCCGTAGATGTCCACTCACTAGCCAAATTCATCTTATTAGTTTCCTCCTCACCAACCACAAGTTCCTCAACAACCCCAAATTCCATTTCAACCTCTTTATCAACAACTACCATCTTACCAACAACCACCTCAGCATACACAAGTCTCGACACAAACACTAGGCAACCCTGCTACTCAATACTTGTATCACCCTCAAAGCATGTATACCGTGTACGCTACTCCATCCAATCCAAATCCCAATTATCCTTAACACAGTCCTTAATAATCCTAGTTGCAACCGTCTTACACAAATCCTCAGCAACCACAGTAGAATCCTTATTACTAGCAATCCAATCCACAACAACCTCCATATGCTTCCCAACAACTGACTATTGCTTATAATTACTAGTCCAATCCATATTACTCCTAGTAGTAGCCATTGTATTAGTAGGGTGCATCCACATCTTCCTATTATCAAGCCCAACCATCATATCAGCAGGGTGCCTCTTCTTCATACTATCAGGCCCCGCCATCTTATCAACAATCTTACATCAATCCCCAATCTACATATCCCAATCAATATCAACAAACCTCTTCATATCAACCTTCACCATCATATGATCAAACCATCTCGACACCATCCACATCATATCAACAATATGCTCCTTAGAATCAATCCAATCCGACCAATCCTTCATCATCTGCACCTATCAATAAGGAGTGGGAAGAGATAAAATTCATGTTAAAAGACTTACTAGCAGGGACCTCCAAAAAGTCTTTTAAATTTGAAGAGATTTTCCCCTATCTGTTTGATCCCTCGATTTCACTTTTTCCTTTTCCCAAGCATTTTGAAATTCCAAATTTTGACAAACATAAAGTAACCAAGGACCCGAAGAACCATCTCTAGGAATTCTATAGACATTGTCAAGAAGTCCTACACAACGACAATTATCTCTTATGGTTATTCCCTAGAAGTTTGATGGGGGTAGCTTTAGATTGGTTTGTGGGTCTTCCAAAGGGATCAATCTATTCTTTTGTGGATCTTTTAGAGAAATTTTTTACACACTTCTCCTTCAATTTGGAGAAGGACATCAATACCTTAGATATTTTGAAAGAAAAACAATGTGAGGGAGAAACCAAGTTGCAAGCTACCTACAAAGGTGGCGTGCCTTGGCTAGTCAAGTAAAATCCCATCTCAGTGAGAAGGACACGGTGACCATTTTTGTAGGGATTTCCCATCTAGATATGGCACATAATCCCAATCTTAATTGCATCATAACCTTTTTAGAGGTCATAGAAAAAGGTACTATCATTGAAAGGGCACTCATTGCTAAGGGACAAATCAAAATTTATAATCTAGATAAGGATAAGTTGTCTGGAGATAAGTCTCACTATTGGAATAAAAAAAAGAATGCCATCAATGATGGTGTCACTAATACCAAGCATGTACAAGTAGCCAACACTTCACAAAGGTTGCAAGACGTCCCTAATCAACCACCAATCTCTAACATCATATCCGTGCCATAGGGGGCACCATGTCCTCCTCAATAGTCCAATCAATAGAATCAAGGGAATAATAAACTCACATTCACTCCTTTGGTAGAATCTTTAAGTGTTGTTTTCAATAGGCTCTTCCAAGTGAGTTATCAAGTCACTTATCCTGTGACTAAGCCTTTTGACAAGTCCAAACCAAAGTCGGGCTGGTATAGGAAAAATGAGTATTGTGACTTTCACAAAATTAAAGGTCATTCCACTAACAAATGTTAGGGACTTAAAATGTATATCCAAGATCTTATAGATCAAGGAGATATAGTAGTGGATGCTAATCAGGTGATGTCATCCAATGCACAACTACAAGTATATCAAAATTCTTTCCCAAAACATAATCAGGGTGCTAGTACATCCAATGCTAATCCCAGGTCCAACAATAACAATAACTAAAATAACAACACAAATAACGTTAGTTATAAGAATGTACCCTATAAATATGATGGTATAGTTATGTGCATTAGTCATGTAGAGCCTCGCATGCCCATGATTCATGTTAAAGGAAAAGACCCGCAATGTGCTATTACAACTTGTCGCACCGCATATCCATCCCTAGACCTTCCATGTCAGCCCAACTAGCTCTTGTGATATCTCAATATAATATTCTTGATCACCTTGGAAAGACTCCCGCTCAAATATCCATCTTGGATTTGCTTAAGTATTCCCTTGTCCATCAGGAAATCCTCACCAAAGCTCTTTAGGATACCCATGTGCCTAATGATATAGAGCCTACCCAATTTCAAGCCTTGGTAGGACATTTGTCATTCACATATCAACTAGGCTTCAGTCAAAATGATATGCCTTCCATCGATTCAAACCATAATCGTCCCCTTCACATTGAAGTCCTTGTAGCTTGTCATAAAGTGAAAAGGGTCCTAGTAGATAATGGATTTGTCCTCAACCTTTGTATGCTAAAGTTCATAAAATAGGTAGGCTACACCCATGCTGACTTAAATAATCAGGTCATCACCATCAAAGCTTATCACAATGCAGAACAAGACTCCGAAGGAGTCATTTGTATTCCTATTCAAGTTGGCCCTGTTATGCAGTATAACATGTGCCATGTCCTTGATGTGGACCTTCCATATAATCTCCTCCTTGGTTGTCCATGGATCCATGCCATGCAGGCCATTCTGTCCACCTACCATCAATGCCTAAAATTCCCATTCAATGGAATGGAAGTAACCATACATGCTGATCCACAACCCTTTGAAAACTATTGTGCTTTAGAGGCTTCTTCCCTCACTCCCACTACTATCCAAAGTGGGGGCACCATAGGCATCATCTTCTAATCCGTCTTCCAATCCATCATCCATCACATCATCCATTCCATCCTCCACATATGAATCCACAATCACCAAGGTCCAAATCATAAATAAAGGTTGTGGTGAGTACGAGATGTGCACGACTTTAAATGTGGAAACTATGCCACCATCTCCTTCTGCCTATGGCCAACCTTCTTAGTCCACACCAAATGAAGACGAGAAGACAATAATACTCAGTTCTAAGAATGTGGGGTCTAGCACTTTCTGATCTCCGAGAACCCGACAAGATCAACCAAATGATGATATCAGTTAGTGGATATACAAAGAAGAGCTTAAGCCTTCACCCCCTCTCATTGAGTATTTTCAGGAGACCTATCCTCATGCATCCAAGTTAGTTGAAAAGTAAAATTATCAAGGGGGAGGCCTTGGCATAGAAGAACAAGGAAGATTACAGCCTATTGACACACCCATGCAACCTAGACATTTGGGATTAGGCTATGATAATAAGAAAAAGGGTCTTGCATCATTAACTAGTTCCTCTAATAATGTCAATGTGGATAATGATTTCCTTGAAGAAATACTTGAGGAAGAGTCCATCATACTTGCATACAATGATATTGATCTCCCTTCCCTATTAGACTTCCTATCCATCTTTACCATCAGCCTTTCTCTTCGACATCCCGACCTCACTGATTGGGACTTACGAGGTAGTGCACCTATTGATATCTTTCCTTTAGTGGAAACTTATGTGCATCTCATGGGATTGGGGGAAGATGAAAAACCTAACTGCAAAAGTAAGAAGAAACAAAATAAAAAAAGGGTCATCTAGTGAAAACCTCTCTGAGGTGCTTCCTGACTCAACAAAAGTCAAAATAAAGGGTGTATCCAATAGTGAAAATGTCGACAAGGCAATGGAGGAAGGGGATGTTCATCTTTTCCTTGTAGGAACTTAGTTATCCGAATGGTCTTCCATCTTGATGAAGAGACCCAAGAAGTCAATTTAGGAACAAAAGAAGACCCTAATATCACATATGTAGCCAAATCATTGTCAAAAGAAGAGCATTCCATCATCGTCAACCTATTAAAGGAAGGAATCATCAATTTTGCATGGACCTATTCAGATATGCCATGATTAGATCTAGCCTTGGTGGTACACAATTTGGATGTTCGTTTGGATGCCAAGCTTGTTAAATAGAAACGAAGAAAGATGCATCCCCAAGTGGCTTTGCTAGTCAAGAAAGAATTGGAGAAACTGTTAGAGGTTGGGTTCATAAGACCTATTGATTATTCTGATTAGATATCCAACATAGTGTCTGTTACCAAACCAAATGGAAATATTAGAATCTGCACAAACTTTTGGGATCTCAATAAATCTTACCCTAAGGATGATTTCCCGCTTCCAAATATTGACATGTGGGTTGACCTCACAGCAGGGCATGAGATGTTATCCCTTATGGATGATTTTTTAGGCTATAATCAAATCAAAATTGCACCAAAAGATCAGCATAAAACTACCTTCACCACCCCTTGAGGCACCTTATGCTATAATGTCATTCCCTTTGGACTCAAGAATGCGAGGGCAACCTATCAACATGCTATGACAGTTATCTTCCATGACCTCATCCATATTATAATGGAAGACTACGTCAATGAATTTGTGGGGAAGTCTAAGACTAGAGAAGATCATCCTATGATCTTGAAGAAAATATTTGAGCGGTTAGAGCACTACAAGCTACGTTTAAATCCAAAAAATTGTGTGTTTGGCATTAGTTGTTGGGTTTCATAGTCTCCAGAAGGGGTATTGAGGTAGATCCAGCCAAGGTCAAAGCAATAATGGAAATTCCCTCGCCACATAATTTAAAGCAATTAAGAAGCCTTCACGGGAAGCTATGGTCCATCAGAAATTTTATAGCCCAACTAGCTAACAAGTGTTAATCATTTTCACATCTTCTACTTAAAGACACTACCTTCAAGTGGGATCTAGAGTGTCAACAAGGCTTTGACAAGATTAAGGAGTATTTGGATCATCCACCCATCCTCATGCCTCCTATCCCAAGTAAACCACTTATGTTGTACATCTCAGCTACATCAGTTGCACTGGGGGCATTATTAGCTCAACATGATGAGTCCTCTAAAGAGCATGCAATCTATTACATCAGTCGAACATTGGTAGGATAAGAGCTCAACTATTCTCCAATGGAAAAAGCTTGTTTGGTAGTTGTCTTCAGTTCACAAAAGTTTCGTCATTACATGCTTAGTCATCCCATCAAGCTGATATCAAAAGTTGATCCACTTAAGTATATGTTGTCCAGGACTTCTTTAACTAGCCACATGGTCAAGTGGGTCATGTTACTGAGCGAATTTGACATAGAGTACGTGGAACGTAAGGAAATCAAAGGAAAAATCATAGTGGATCAGTTAGCCAATGCTCCTTTGGTGGATGTGTATCCATTGGTAGCCAAATTTCCTGATGAAGGGGTCCTTACAGTCATAGAAGTAGATACATGGACACTCTACTTTGATGGGTCATATATACATGATGGAGCTAGTGTAGGTGTCCTATTTGTCACTCCTTAAGGTGACTACATCTTGAAGTCATTTAGATTAGCATTTCCATGCACCAACAAATATAGTAGAGTATGAAGCTCTTATCACTGGCCTTAGAATTTCCATCTAATGGAACATCACCCATCTATGAGTCTTTGGTGATTCCCAACTGATTATCAAATAGGTCAATGATGAGTTTCAGACAAAGGATGACAAGATGTTACCCTACAAATGCATGGTGGATGACTTTAAGAAGTATTTCACCTTCATCCAATTTGAGGAGCTTCCTAGAATTCAAAACAAGGCAGCAGATGCAATGGCTACAATCGGTGCCCTTATTGACATGCCCAAAGATTGAACGGAATGTGAGTTCCTTGTTGAACAAATTTTAATCTCAGTGTATGATGTCACTGATAGTGAGATGGTGTGCAATATCATAGGTCCTAAATCACCTTGGTACCATGACATTTACACCTATATCCAGGTTAATATCCTACCACCTGACCTTACCCTCAATCAATGCAAATCCTTTATCCAACATACTTCCCACTATACCATCATAGGAGATACCCTTTATCATCGTGGATATGATGTCACTTTACTTAGGTGTCTGAATGAATCAAAATCCTACATTGCGCTAAATGAGGTACATAGTGGTGTTTGTGGGGCTCATTCTAATGGAATGGCCTTAGTAAAAAGGATTCTCAGAGCTGGTTATTATTGGCCTAATATGGAGCATGACTCTTGTGAGTTTGCGAAGAAATGCCTACCTTACCAGTAACATGCAAATTTAATCAATGCTCCTGCACAAGACTTGCAACCCATCATAGCACCATGGAATTTTTCTTAATGGGGTTTTGACTTGATCAATGAGATTTACCCTCCATCATCCGATGGCCACACTTTCATCATCACAACCACTTAATACTTTACCAAGTGGGTGGAAGCAATTTCACTCTCCCAAATCATGAGTATTCAGATATCCAAATTCATCCTTTTCCATATTCTTTAGAGATATAGAATCCCTTCCACCATCATCACCAACAATGGAAAGCCCTTAAAAAATTAGTTTATGAAACACCTTTGTGAGACATACCATATCCAACATCATTGGTCCACACCCTATTACCCAAGAAGGTAATGGTCATTCAGAGGCAACCAACAAGACCCCTCATCAAGATCCTTAAAAAGGTGATCAATAATACTAGTTGAGATTGGAACCTCCATCTCCATCCCGCCCTTTGGGCATACCGCACATGCATCCACACTCCCACTGACACCACTACATACTCTCTTGTATATGGTGCCAATGCAATCTTATCGATCGAAGTTGAGATCCCATCACTATGAATATCTCTGAAGAACCTCATCAATGATGAAGATACCTGAGTGGCATGCTTAAGTTAGCTTGAACTCCTGGATGAAAAGTGTATCAAGGCCTACAATCATCTACAAGCATATCGACATTATTTTAGGAGTTACAACAAGAAATTTTGACCATGCCAATTTAATGTTGGTGATCTAGTCCTCAAGGAGAATCAGTGCACCTAGCAAGATTGAGACAAGAAAGGAAAGTTTGAGGAAAATTGGCTGTGTCCTTATGTTGTCACAACTAAGTATGGTTTTGGGGCATATAGGCTTGCTACACTTGAGGGGGAACCCTTAGAGGAGCCTGTCAACATCATGCACCTAAAGAGGTTTTACACCTAAGTTAGCTAGGTTATCCTATCCTGAAAAATACCAAAAAAATTAAAAAACCATCAAAAATACAAAAAATAAAAAAAGTAAAAATAAATCCAAAAAATAGTAAACAGAAATAATTTGTCCTATGGTGAAAACCACCTATGGTGGCACCTTGGATAAGTACGTTTGGTGAAAACCTGGCAACAGGTGCTATTCATAAAGGGATTAATCATTATCTACCTTGCATCCTAATTACTTTATGCTTCCATCTAGCCTATCCCCCCATCCTATCCTCGTATCCTATCAACCCCATCCTTTCACCTGCATCCGCTTATCCATCCCTTGGTATATTTTGGTTGAGCACGTATGATCTAGATTGGTTATCCACGATCCTAAGCTTTTATCCTAAATTTGAGCTTTTTTTGTTCATTCATCAGTGTCATTTTTTGGTCTTGCATCCTCATCTAGGATTCTCTCATTGTGTCAGTCATCATTAGGTCTCATCTTGTCTTTTGTCTTTTTTTGAACTACGTTGCCCTTGCATTTTCATGTAGGAAAGGTCAATCATTTGATTAGCCCCTGGGGAATTTTTCCATCCTTTCTTTGTCTTCCATTGAGGTCTCCATTTTCCTCTTTCCACTTTTATCCATGGTCAGTTGTTAGTCTTTTATCAAACTACGAGGGCTCCGCGCTTTCACATAGGAAAGGCTAATCTTTGATCAGCCCTCGAGCCCCTAGGTCTTTAAGGTGTGTCTTATTGTCATGTCATGTTGTCAAGTGTGTCCTTACCTAGTTGGTTCCTAACAAATAAAATCCGTTAGTATTTTGAGGTCCAATTGGTTTCAAATATCCTGGGTCATGTCGAGCATCTTGTCTATCTTCTATCTTTGGTCTTAACAAGATGCATCCTTCCTAATCAAACTACATCATCAATCCCATCCACCCTTTTGATCCTATGGCAAAGGAAATTTGAAATTTATTGTAATCTTTTGATGCTTTTGGCCTTTTTTTATCATTTGAGCTTCCTATTATACCTTTTCAGGGTCACCACGATCCATCATATCATGGTACACTTTGACTGGTAAACATAGGGGCATATCTTGATCTTTTGTTTGTTTCTATCTTCTTGGTTGTCCTACATAGTTCCCACCACGATCTTTGTGATCTTGTGTTACACTAGGGCATCCTTTTGTGCTTGTGGTTCTAACCACCATGCTAAATAGCACACTATCATCCCTACATCTTCTAGCTCTCCCTTCCATGGGTACTATGTTAGTGGGACTTGATCCTACATCGCCCATGCATAATCTATCGTAATCGGCTCCCACCACAGTGTTGTTGGCTCCCTCGTAATCCTTTGAAACCTCTGCGGTCTTCCCAGGATATCCTGTTGAATCCCAAATCGCTATGTGACCCTATCTGGTCTATGTAGCTCCACAATGAATGGATATCATCCAATTAGGTAGAAAATTGAAAAGAAGTAACCTTTGTGCCTCTTGTTTTCATCCCTCCACCCATGGAAGCATCATGCCAAGTACGATCTCCATGTGATGTCCTCCAATCTTAAGCTATCCAATCTCCTCATCCATGTCTCCAACTCCCCTACTACCTGATAGTGCAGCCTGAATCCATACTTTTTCCCCCACCAGTATGTGATTGGTAGCTAATCATCATTCACACATTGTTAAAATAGATATTACATAGTAGAATGCATAGGAGAATTCCAATATGAACTGTATTATTTTTTGAAGCACAAATAAATGGAGGAGAAAGTATAATCTGGTGGTCATCCTACATCGCCCATGCATAATCTATCGTAATCGGCTCCCACCACAGTGTTGTTGGCTCCCTCGTAATCCTTTGAAACCTCTGCGGTCTTGCTAGGATATCCTGTTGAATCCCAAATCGCTATGTGACCCTATCTGGTCTATGTAGCTCCACAATGAATGGATATCATCCAATTAGGTAGCAAATTGAAAAGAAGTAACCTTTGTGCCTCTTGTTTTCATCCCTCCACCCATGGAAGCATCATGCCAAGTACGATCTCCATGTGATGTCCTCCAATCTTAAGCTATCCAATCTCCTCATCCATGTCTCCAACTCCCCTACTACCTGATAGTGCAGCCTGAATCCATACTTTTTCCCCCACCAGTATGTGATTGGTAGCTAATCATCATTCACACATTGTTAAAATAGATATTACATAGTAGAATGCATAGGAGAATTCCAATATGAACTGTATTATTTTTTGAAGCACAAATAAATGGAGGAGAAAGTATAATCTGGTGGTCA
>VDFB02270651.1:252456494-252471145 GCA_007258455.2 Sequoia sempervirens | reverse complement strand
GAGAGATAGGGAGTTGAGAGAGGGAGAGGGTATAGGGGTTGAGAGATGAGGGAGAGACTTGAGAGAGAGAGGGAGGGAGTGGGAGAGAGATAGAGGGTATAAGGGTTAAGGGTAGAGGGTAGAGGACAGAGAGAGAATTAGGGTATAAGGGTAGAGGGAAGAGAAATAGAATCAGGGTATATAGGGTATAGACAAAGAGAGAGAAACAAAATCTATTAAAAAACCAACTTTCTCATAACGCGAGTGCGTTTTGAAGTAGAGATATGGCTGTTTTAGGAAGAAATGACACACTCATGTTATAACAAAAGCATGTTATAACACAAGCACATTATAACGCGAGCGTGTTTTGTGTTGCACTAGAAATGGTAAAAAAAATCAATATACCCATAATCTCAAGGCCCACATTTTGTATATTCTCCTTGTTTTGCACGTGCTCCGACAAAAAGTACCTTTTTGATGATGTTGTGAAGTGTGCATGCATGTTTTTCACATTCCCCTCACCTTTGCATGAAGTAGCATAGTTTTCATGTTGAAAGACATAATATCAATTCAAGTTTGACTTCCATTGAAAAATGATATACAATTGAAGTTTGGAGGGGAACAAGCTTTTGAAAAAGTCAAATTGTTGAGGAGTTTGAAGAAAGAAGAATATAAGGCTACATAATTGGATTGAACTTCTCCATTTGAAACTCTGGTTTTTTAGGTATGTGAAGTCTTTACACATTTTCTTTCATTCTATTATGGCTTTCTTTCATTTTTGTTATTTTGCATATTCCATGTTGATCATTGTTTGTTTGTCATTATAACCTTAGGTTGTCAATGCACATTTTAAATTACACAATTCTATACACTTCCCAATTAAGTTTTTAAACCACATCTCTTTGAGGCATTTTGTTATTTAACAATTGACTTACCTTGTGTATGCTTCCACATTTTGTATACACATATTTATGACATATGTTTTAAGGAAGTAAAATAAAACATCATTTCTCAATCCTTTATTATGGAAATGCATACCACTCTCTGAAGCTTTCATTGAGGTATTTTGTCAAACAATAATACCAAGCAGCTCATTGCCTTGTCTATGCTAACAAATTTTCCATACATCTCTCTAAAAAATTGGAATATACTCCTCCCACATTGATAGATCTTAGAAACTATTTTGGTTTTCATCTCTATTTATAAATTTACCTCATCACTAAACCTATCTCATCACATTTATTTGTCATATATTTTAAATGTTTCCTTGATTAGTCTACCTACAAGGGATTCTAACCCTTCTCTCCACTGTTAGAAGACTCTTTATTGAAGGCTAAGTTAGCAGCATGGGGAAAGGTGCAGCCTATGTTGCAATCATGGCTCAAAATGGAAGCATGGACAAAGCATTTGAATTTTGATGCAGCCAAGGGAGGTCCTGAAACACAACTGAACACAAAAAATAAACCAACAAGAACAATTCACAAGTCACAATTCTCAAAACTCTTCACTTTTCACCAAATGAACACTCTTCCTTGTACCATTTCCAACTCATTCAATTGGGTATTTCTTCTTGATAAGATTATTTTAGACCAAGAATTGAACCATTTCAAGGACCCTTCAGGGTACACAATCACATGCCAAAAAACCACTATTGGTTACTTTGAACAACTTTCTCAAATCAGGCTTTCTACGCCAACTAGGCCTCAAATTAGGACACTTTAGCAAAGAAACTTATCTTGAAACTTGACCAAAACCTCCAAACACATGTGGGAAGAAATTTAGATGTACTCAAACCAAAGAATTCACAATTAGTTCTCAAAAATTCATCCACCAAGATGCCAAAACCAAAAATCCTATTTTAAAGCCAAATAACTTAGGGCTTATTGGAAAACACACTTCCCAACCTTATCAAAACATGCCACCACCTCAAACAGGTCTAAAATGGCCTACAAAAACTCAATTAAAAAAGAAACAACGCTGCCCTAACACAATACTCACTTTACATGTCAAAACCTCTCAAATTCACATGGAAAACACCAAATTTCACTCTAGGGCTTCATGCCCAACTCAACCCTTGACCTCCCCTGTACACACTCAACATTCCCACACATTTTTAGTGATTTTGCATATCCATTCCTCAAGTTAGAGTGGCCATAGTGAAAGGAATGGGTTAATACACCATTTTAAATGACTTTCAAACCTTAAAACTGTGTGTTCAGGCCGGTCTTAGAAATGGTTGAGTAGGTAGGGGTAGCGTATGCCTCATAGAAATGGGGTGTCACAGTGATTACATCACAATGACACCCCATTTCTATGAGGCATACACTGCCCCTACCTACTCAACCCTACTACATTGGCAAGCTAGTGAGTGAGCTAAGCTAGCTCACTCACTAGGATTGAGAAGGTAGGGATAGCATATGCCTCATAGAAATGGGGTGCCACAGTGATTCACGGTGATGTATATCACCGTGACACCCCATTTCTATGAGGCATATGTTGCCCCTACCTTCTCAACCTTACCACATTGGAAAACTAGTGGAGTATTGGCAAGCTAGCTCACTCACTACATCACCATGAAACCCCATTTCTATGAGGCATACGCTGCCGCTACCTTCTCAACCCTACTGCATTAACAAGCTAGTGGAGCATTGGCAAGCTAGCTCACTCACTAGCTTGCCAATGCGGTAGGGTTGAGAAGGTAGGGGCAACGTATGCCTTATAGAAATGGGGTGTCACGGTGATGTAATCTCAAGTTACTCAGTTGAAGTTAACCTCATAATGATCACCTATAATGTATTTCAATTAGGTGTTTTTCAATTTGAATATGTAAGTGGTGCAGGAGCACCTTGCTCACAAAATGCCTACAAAAGTCAAAATTTCAAAAAATTGAATTTTCAAATGTAAAATATATGTAAAAGGTCATGTGAAGACCTATTTCAATGTATTTGAATGTGTATTAGGTCACTAGAAGGTGAGGTAATTGAATTTTCAAAAAAAAAAATGGTAAAAGTGCAAAAGTTGTAAAAATTATCAAAAATGCAAGAAAAGGCAAAAAAATCAAAAGTTGAAGAGTCTTTTTGTGGGAAATTGGAGGGATAGGTTGATGAAGGAAGTTGAAAAGGCAGTTTTTATTTGGGAAAAATCTATATAAAGCATGTAAGGTCGAGCAAAACAAAGATCTTTTGTATTCTTGAAGATTTACAATCAATAAAGTCCCTGTTTTAGTGATTTTCTGAGTTTTTCTAATTGTTCATTAACTTGTACAACTTGTACAGTAGTTTAAGGCATTGAATCTTGTTTTCTAAGGTAGAATAGTGAAGTATATTTCATTTGAATCTATTTAGGAGGGTATCCATTGAGTTTATCATTAGTTTGAACTAATTTTTCTCAACTCGGTCTGTAAACCCTCAAGATTGGGGTTTTGAGAGTCTAGATAACCAATAATGACTACACTGAATTTGATAGTTTAGATTAGTTGAGTAGGTTAGTATTAGGATGTTTTAGGTGTGTGTGTGTTTATTTGTGCAGGGGAAATCAAGAAACAAAGGTGGAGTTGCTGCTATAGGGTTTTATGATGAATTTCCAAGTGAAAAGTGTGGCTCCAAGTGGTGTTTTGAGGAAAAAAAAGTGTTAAAGGATGGAAGGAGGTTTAGAATGCATATGCAGACATATCTAAACATGTTTGGAGTAGTGGCTAATATTTTGAAGGTTTCAATGGTGTTTTCTATCAAACCCTCATTCTTTTTGCATGGTTTAAGCCTAAAAACAAGGATTCTATTCTTGGGTGTTTAATTGGGCCTTTAAGCCCCTAAATGTTGGTGAATCCTAAGTTTTCACACATGATAAAAGACTATTTGAAGTCATATGGGGTTTTGGAGTTGATTCATTGGTAGTCCCTTTGTAAATTTGGGTTAATTTGAAGCATTTCCCAATGGGTAGGCTATTGGTTTACATATATTTTCCAAAACAAGTATATATGATTTTTGGATATGTTAATATTGGAAAAAATGGGTTGCTAAAAAACTATCGGTCTAGGTTTGAAAGGGGCCCAATAAGAAGTTACACCTGATTCAAGGTTTGGAAACCTACTTGCAATTTGATGCCTTGATAGCTAAAATGGGCAAATATGTGTAAATAGTGATTTGAATGATTCTTTATGATTGAAACTGTGTGAACCCCAATCCTAGTACCTGCAAAACAACAAGAATAAACAAGTTAAACAAGAGATTGCAAGCTAAAACGAGGATTCCCCATGAAATCCATTTGCAAACTTCAAATTAGGAAAGAAAACAATGAAGAACACAATAAAAACAACAAAATAGATGGAATCCTAATTTAAATGTGCAAACTCATGATCCCATGAGGGAATTGGTGCCAATTTGATGTGAAAATTGGCCATTTCCCAATTCCTAAGATGCAAGCTTGATATGTTGATGATGATTGATCCACTTTGTTGATGAAGGATGAGAGCGCCAAACCAAAATCTTCGAAAACCTAGCTAAGAACTCAATGGTGATGGATGAAAATGGCTAAATATTTTAGCATAATAACTTTGCATAATTTGTGGATGATAAAATGAGGATATGAGCTCTTTATTTATAGAATGCCAAGATGGATGAATGTCCAAATTTGAGCAATGTGGGATTAACATTCATCCAATGACATGATGCCACTTGTCAATTTATGAGTGGATGGAGGATGTGCAAGATTTGGGGATTGTGCCAATAAATGCATATTTTTGAATTTCAAATTTGTTGAAATGACTTGCAAGAGGGAAGGGAAAATGCAATAAATGCCACTTGGCTCAAGGCAAAGGACATGTAGGATGAAGTTATTGCCTTGTTGGATGTACATGTTGACTTGAAATTTTTGAATTCAAATTGAGAGAATATTCCAAAAGATGCCTTGTGAGGAAAATAGAGATTTAATAAATGAATTAAATCTATTTTCATGTGCAACTTGCAAAATCTAGAGGATGGGACATGAGATGAGATTAAATTAATCAAGGGTTAATTAATCTAATGAGAGAGGTTAGATGATGTGACCTATTTGACTCAAATTTATGGATTTATTTAAATCAAATAAGAGAGGAATATGATAAGAGATTAATTAAATAAGGATTTTTATTTATTTATTTAAAAGAGATGGTGTTAGATTAAATCAAATAAGGTTTTAATTTATTTAATTTAATGGATAGACTTTAGAGATTTAATCAAATAAAATTAATTATTTAATTAAATAGGGATAATTAGATCAGATGGATTGATTTAATTAACAAAGAGAGTGACTTAATTAGATAAAATGATTTATTTAATTAAGGGATGAAAGTTGATGAATTTAATCAGATAAGGAAATTTGATTAAATGGTTAGACCGAGGGATGATTCAGGAAGAAACAATGTTAGTAGGTCGGGATCAAGTGCACATTGTCAATTAGTATATTTTACGTGTCTACAAAAACTTGTCTGAAAGGTGTTGGAAAACATGTCTCAATGCTTGGATAAGATCTAGGAAGCTAACTTGGTGTTTTGAGAAAGGTTTACACAATGTGTAAAATGATGTTTTGATTGTTAAAAAGTGGTAATCTAAGTAAACAATTTTTTTAGAGTTTGAATGTGTATTGAAACTACCAGTGGTTTGTAAGTGTGTATTTGATTTATTTTAGTAAATAATAGGTTGTTTACAGTGTCTTGGATGTCTGGTGAATGGTTAGTGTAGACATCGAAAATATACAGATTGATATCACACTCTGATCCTGACAACTAACATCGTTTCATCCTGAATCATCCCTCGGTCTAATCATTTAGTCAAATCTCCTTATCTGATTAAATGTATCATTATCCCTCTCTTAATTAAATAATTCATTTTATCTAATCAAGTCAATCTCTCTCTTTTGTTAATTAAATCAATCCATCTGATCTAATTATCCCTATTTAATTAAATAATCAAGTTATTTGATTAAATCTCTAAAGTCTATCCATTAAATTAAATAAATTAAAACCTTATTTGATTTAATCTAACACCATCTCTTTTAATTAAATAAATCAAAATCCTTATTTAATTAATCTCTTGTCATATTCCTCTCTTATTTGATTTAAATAAACCCATTAATTTGAGTCAAATAGGTCACATCATCTAACCTCTCTCATTAAATTAATTAACCCTTAATTAATTTAATCTCATCTCATGTCCCATCCTCTAGATAATGCAAGTTGCACATGAAAATAGATTTAATTCATTTATTAAATCTCTATTTTCCTCACAAGGCATCTTTTGGAATATTCTCTCAATTTGAATTCAAAAATTTCAAGTCAACATGTACATCCAACAAGGCAATAAATTCATCTTACATGTCCTTTGCCTTGAGCCAAGTGGAATTTATTGCATTTTCCCTTCCCTCTTGCATGCCATTTCAACAAATTTGAATTTCAAATATTTGCATTTATTAGCATAATCCTCAAATCTTGCACATCCTCCATCCGTTCATAGATTGACTAGTGGCATCATGCCATTGGATGAATGTTAGTGCCACATTGCTCAAATTTGGGCATTCATCCATCTTGACATTCTATAAATAAAGAGCTCATATCCTTATTTCATCATCCACAATTTGAGTAAACTTACTATGCTCAAATCATTAGCAAATTCCATCTATCACCATTGAGTTCTTAGCTAGGTTATGCAGATTTTTGGCTTGGAGCTTTCATCAATCTTCATCAAAGTGGATCACTCTTCATCATCAATCAACAAATCTTGAATAGGAGTTGGGAAAGGGCCAATTTCCACATCAAATTGGCACCAAATCCCCCATAAGATCAAGAGTTTGCATGTTCTTAATAGGATTTAGTTTGTTTTTCATCTTCTTTCATTATGTTCTTGTTTTATTTCTATTTTGAATATGGTTAAATGGATTTTATGGGGAATCTTGGTCTTAACTTGCATTTCAATCTTCTAATATGTTTATTTGTTGTGTTTTGTAGGTATTAAGATCTAGGTTCACACAGTTAGAAGTAGACTTAATGGTTTGTATTCTTATTCCCTCATTGAAACAAATTGAAATGATGAGTAATTGGTTGAAAAATGAAAGAATTGAATGGTTTAATGTTGTTGATCAAGTTATGGCTTTGATATAGTCAATATGATGTTGGTAAGGTTGTTTTTGAATCTGATAATGACATGGAATACTGATGAAGTGCTCTACTTGTTGGTTGCCTTATAGTTTCTAATGGGAAAAGTGGGATTTTGGTGAATGGCTAAGTGAATTTTTCATGAAAGTTGAGCAAAAGAATGATGTTTGTTTAATTTGATCTTCTCATGTTAAGTTTGGGTCAAAAGTACCTTGATGCTTTGTGGATCCTGGTAGATGCTCTTGCATTAGTAAGCAAGGGGTTCCAATCTTCACAAACCTCAAATGAATGAGTTTCAAACAAAGTTTCAACCAACAACTATCTATCTCTTTAATTTTAACCCTTCACTTTTGATGCAGGAGCATCCAATGGTGTAAGGGCAATCTTGCATCACCCAAAAATAGTTAAATTTTAAGTTTCTCAATTTTTTAGATGTTTTTACATTTTTGGATACCCTTTTTGTCATAATGAAATTCTCAATTTACGATTTTTATTTTTTGTTCCTGGGTTGAAAGATATTGCAGTTTTAGTTTCCCAGATTTGCACCTGAAAATCTTCCGAGTTAGATTTGAGCTACTTAGAGTTCCCGGAATGGCCCCGAAACTTTCCAAAATTGGTGTAGCAAATTTCAAGCGCGTTATTGACTTCGAGACCTTTCCAACGGTTCAAATGGTTCGCGAATCGGAGTCCCAGATCAAAAGTTATGGCCTCGAGAAGTTGGCGCACTTTCTAGAAGATACAATTGCAAATGCTCTTTTAAAATTTGAACTTTATGTTGTAAATTTTTGGCGCCAAACCGCCTAAACTCAAATTTGAATGTTGTTTTGGCTCCAAACTAATGAGGAGCTCTATTTATGGGCAGGTTTCTAATTTTTGGGTAACTTTTTGGGGACAAGCTCACATACTGCGAAATGGTTATTCTGTAGCTTTCTGTAACTGCATGTGTTGTAGAACTTGGGGATTTGAGATCCTCTACATGTAAGAAGCTCCATTTTATGAATAATAAAATTATTATCTTGTTTGTGGGTTATTTTCTGTGTCTTGGGCTGTGCCCTTATCAAGTGGTATCAGAGCAGGTTTTCTTGAGCGTGTGGACAGATCGCCAATCATGAGGCAGTTCGCACCAGGACCATGGTTGTGGGTCAAGGTCAAGAAAGATGCCTCCAAGAGTGATTCCTGGTAGGCGTGGTGGTGCTAGAGGTGGTCGAGGTGGTAGAAAATGCTAGTGGGAAGAGATGCACCGGGCAGCCTCCGTGAGACAAATTGATGCTACAAGAACAGCTGAGAAGAGGGTTAAACCCGGAGGGAGGAAAGTGAGGATGAAGGAGAGAAGAAGGCTCGTGATGTAGAAGAGAAAGAAGAAGCAATTGATCAAGACCAAATGCTACTAATAAGGGCCATTTTGAAGATTGGGAAAAGACCCAGAGCAGAAGTCCCTAGTTATTATGGAAGTCTGAACCCGGAAGAGTTGATCGACTGGATAAACGAGCTAGAAGAATATTTGAGTATGAGGAAATAAAAAACCTAGATTGGGTTAAGTTTGTGAAAATGAAGCAAAATGCCAAGATTTGGTGGAAAGAGGTCCAATTGAAAGAAATCAAGAGGAAAAGTCAAGATCACCAAATGGGATCGCATGGTAGAGAAACTGAAGAAGCAGTTCATACTAGTGGACTACAAGTTAGATCTGTTGAAGAAATTGCAAGGGTTGAAGCAAGGAAGTAGATCTGTGAAAGAATATAATGAAGATTTTCATAAGATAATCATTAGAATAGGTCACACATAGGCCAATAAGGAGAAGGTAGCCCGATATCTTAATGGGTTACGACCGAGCATTCAGGAGGAGTTAAGCCTAGTCAGAATGACCATCATTGAGGATGTGTATCAGTTTTCTCTGAAGGTGGAAGAGAAGTTGAACAAAAGATTTGATGGCAAGCAAAAGGGACGAGGAGGTCAAAGCCGCAGCAAGCAGCGGAAGACCTCGTGAAATGTAAATGATGATGAAAAGAAAAAGTGAAGATGTGGGTATCACCAAGCCAAAGAAATGACAATCTCTGACCACCCCAAGGATCAAAACAGTGGTGATCAAAGATGTAGAGGATGAGGGAGATATGGACAAGGATCTGGAAGAGGTGGTTTTAGAGGAATGTGTTTCCAGTGTGGTGAAAAAGGGCATCGAGCCTATGAATGTCCACAACACCAAGGAAGGGCAGACAAAAGGCCAGAAGGTTGTGGAAGGGTTGCGCATGCAGATGAGGAGGCCCAATCTGAACATTTAGATGATGTTGAAAGGGGAGAAGCCCTAGTGATTAGGAGAGCCCTGGTGACTGAGGAAAAGGTACTAGAACAAACGAAGAATCTATTTTGCACAAGGTGCAAGTGTGAAGGAAAATGTTGTGATATCATTATTGACGGTGGGAGTACTGATAATCTGGTGTCAGAGGAGATGGTCACAAAGTTGAAGCTGAAGAGGGAAAGGCACCCGCATCGTATCAGATTGCCTGGTTGCAAAAAAACCACAAAGTTTTGGTCAATGAGCAGTGCCTAGTAAAGTTCAAGATCGGGAGCTACCATGATGAGGTACTCTGTGATATCATCCCCATGGATGCATGTCACATGTTGTTGGGGAGGCCATGGCAGTTCGTTAAGCGAGCTATACATGATGGCCATGCAAACACTTATTCCTTGACAAAGGATGGGGTTCATCACAAATTGAAACCTCTGAAGGAGACCGAAGAAAAGGTATGCAGTAGTGCTAGAATTTGTTATGTAGATGGAAGAAAATTTTTAGAAGGTATGAAGCTTGAGCGTGTGTGTTATGCATTGATTCCTAGAGTGAGTAAGGAGGATAGTGAGAAGGTTCCATAAGAAGTTTCTGGGATGTTGGATGAGTTTCAAGATATTGTTTCTGATAATATACTTGAGGGTTTACCGCCAATAAGGAAGATCAGTCATCAGATTGACTTGATTCTTGGAGCTAGTTTTCCAAATAAGGCAGCTCATAGAATGACTCCAACCGAAAATGAGGAGTTGAACAAATAAGTTCAAGAGTTGTTGAGAAAGGGTTTGATACGGGAGAGTTTGAGTCCATGTGCAGTACCTGCAGTACTAGCACCAAAGAAGGATGGGTAGTGGAGGATGTGTATAGATTCCCGAGCCATAAACAAGATAACAATCAAGTACAGATTTCCCCTGCCAAGGATGGATGACCTGATGGACTGTTTGAGTGGAGCTCAGTACTTCACAAAGATTGATCTGAAGAGTGGATATAACCAGATCTAGATTTGAGAGGGAGATGAATGGAAGACTTCCTTCAAGACCAAAGAGGGCCTGTACGAGTGGTTAGTCATGGATTTTGGGCTAACCAATGCACCGAGCACATTCATGCGGCTCATGAACAAGGTATTAAAAGAATTTCTGGGAAGTTTTGTTATTGTGTATTTAGATGATATTTTGATTTTCAGTAAGACATTGGATGAGCATCCGATGCATATTCAGAGAGCCTTTGAGAATTTAAGAGAAGAGAAACTATTGATTAATCTGAAGAAGTGTAGTTTTGTGGAGAGGGAGTTAGTGTACTTGGGCTTGTTGCCTTAGCGTATTGTCTCAAGATGGACCTGCAGAAGGTGAAGGCTATTCGAATGGCCTCGGCCCCAAGAACCGCCTGAGTAGAGATCTGTCCATGGTTTCATAGTTTTTATAGAAAGTTCCATTAGAAACTTCCCGGGTGTATTTAGGGACCCTCACCGAAACAATGAGAGGGATAGAAAGAATTCAAGTGGGAGCACCTGGCAAAAGTTTTGAATTGTTGAAGCTGCATATGACAGAGCAAATCTTTCTGTAGCCCTCCCGCATTTCAACAAGGTGTTTCCTGTGGATTGTGATACCATGGGTTGTGGCATTGGTTAAAGGTTGGGATTAAGAAGGTAAGCCCATTGCCCATTTCAGTGAAAAGTTAAATGATGCGAAGAGAAAGTACTCTGTATATGATCAAGAATTTTATGCGATAGTTCAAGCATTAAGGAAATGGAGACATTATTTGTTGCTAAAGGAATTTTTTCTATATACTGATCATCAGGCCTTGCAGTACATAAATAGTCAGGGAAAATTAAATCAGAGGCATATGAAATGGGTAGAGTTTTTGCAGAGTTATATCTTTGTTTTGAAACATAGGAGTGGGAAGTCAAATAGGGTTGTAGATGCATTAAGTAGGAGGCATACATTGATGACAAAGATGTAGATTGAAGTGGTTGGGTTCAATGAACTCAAGACACTGTATGCAGAAGATCCTAATTTTGCAGAGGCTTGGAAAGCTTGCAAGGAACCTGTTACAGTGGACATGACAAGGTGGTTGGATTTCATAATCCATGATGGCATGTTATTTAAGGGAAGTCAATTGTGTATCCCGAGGAGTTCCATGAGGGAGAACCTGATAAAGGAGAAGCATAGTGGAGGAATGGCGGGACATTTTGGTCAGGATAAGACCATTGCCATTATCAGTGAGCATTATTATTGGCCATAGTTGTCACAGGATGTGAAGAAGTTTGTACAAAGCTGCAGGGTATGTCAGATGGCTAAAGGAGTGAGCCAGAATATAGGCTTATATCAGCCCTTATCTGTACCAGAGAGGCCATGAGAGGATATAAGTATGGAATTTGTTCTTGGTTTGCCAAGGACACAATGAGGGAATGATTCAGTCTTTGTCGTAATTGATAGGTTTTTGAAGATGACACATTTCATTCCATGTCAAAAGACCCATGATGCAGTCCACATTGCTGACTTGTTCTTCAAAGAGGTGGTGAGGCTACATGGTCAGCCAAAGCGTATTGTTTCAGATCGTGACACCAAATTTGTGGGGTACTTTTGGAGGACCCTATGGAAGAAGTTGAAGACAGAGTTGAAGTTCAGTTCTACACACCACCCACAAATAGATGGGCAGACAGAGGTTGTTAACAGGAGTCTGGGTAACCTACTGAGATGTTTGGTAGGAGATAAAACCCAAGGGGATGGGACTTGATCTTACCCTGTGTAGAATTTTCTACACCACCAACAAAAGCACGGTAGATCACCAATCTAGACGTATGGAGGTAGCCCTAACAACCAAGAATTGAGGGTGCCATTTTGGACCAACATGGAAGCAGCGTAAGTGTTGAAGCTGAAGATTTTGCAGAACACATCAAGGATATACATGAGAAGGTAAGAGAACATATTAACAAGATGAATATGCAATATAAGGCTAAGGCAGATCAGAAGAGAAGGTATAAGGAGTTTCAGATTGGTGATAAAGTGATGGTCCACTTGAGGAAAGAAAGGTTTCCAGTGGGAACACATAACAAATTGAAGATGAAGAAGTTCGGTCCCTATAAAATTTTGAAGAAGCATGATTCAGGGAATGCATATGAGGTAGAGTTGCCAGATGGATTCAACATTTCCCCTGTGCTCAACATTTCAGATTTGACAGAGTATCATGAAGGTGGCGCAGAGGAAGTACCAACGATGGAACAATGTGGGATTCCAGCACCTACTTTAGAAAAGGAGGAGATTGAAGAAATCCTGGATAGTCGTGTGGGAAGGAGTACCAGGAACAGGCAGTATGAAGAATATCTAGTGAAATGGAAAGGAAGGCCTGTTGAAGATTTATCCTGGTTATCTAAGGAAACAGTTGACCGGTTGGGTTTTCCTCAACCATCTGAGATGTGACGGGGTCACTTCTCAAATTACCCTGGGTGTCTGATGCAGGAGCATCCAGTGGTGTAAGGGCAATCTTGCATCACCCAAAAATAGTTAAATTTTAAGTTTCTTGGTTTTTTAGATGTTTTTACATTTTTGGATACCCTTTTCATCATAATCAAATTCTCAATTTACGGTTTTTATTTTTTGTTCCTGGGTTGAAAATTATTGCAGTTTTCGTTTCCCAGATTTGCACCTGAAAATATTTCGAGTTAGATTTGAGGCACTTAGAGTTCCCGGAATGGCCTCAAAACTTGCTGAAATTGACATAGCAAATTTTGAGCACGTTATTGACTTTGAGACCTTTCCAATGGTTCAAACGGTTCGCGAATCGGAGTCCCGGATCAAGAGTTATGGCCCCGGGAAGTTGGCGCACTTTCTAGAAGATACAATTGCAAATGCTCTTTTGAAATTTGAACTTCATGTTGTAAATTTTCGGCGCCAAACCGCCTAAACTCAAATTTGAATATTGTTTTAGCTCCAAACTAATGAAGAGCTCTATCTATGGGCGGGTTTCTAATTTTTGGGTAACTTTTTGGGGACAAGCTCGCATACTGCGAAAGGGTTGTTCTGTAGCTTTTTGTAACTGCATGTGTTGTAGAACTTAGGGATTTGAGATCCTCTGCATGTAAGAAGTTCCATTTTCTGAATAATATAATTATTCTCTTGTTTGTGGGTTATTTTTTGTGTCTCAGGTTGTGCCCTCATCAACTTTTCCTTGTCTAGGAGGTCAGTAGACCCTAGTTTTAGATATTTTTCTTACAAAATTCTCAAATGACTTCACAAAAAAATGATTGATCTAGATAGCCATTATTGAGTTACAAAACATACTTCAAAATCAATAGTGACTGTCTTGGGACATGTGCATCAAAAATGACCAAAATACAAAAGGGAAACAATCTTTGACGAGGTATTACTCGGAACCATGGTGCTTAAAAAATCTCTATCTGAACCTACAAGATCACGTTGGGCCCCTCTACAAAAGTCTGTCTTGATTTTTTCTATCTCGGAGTGGTTTTCCCGTGGCGACGGATTTTCACTTGATGGAAAAAGTGTCAAATGCACGCAGTGCAAAGTTGAAAAGTGGTGCAACTTTCATTTTACAATTCGTGTGACCAAACGAATTGCTACAACATGTTCGAATATGTATGTTTACGCTAGACATGGTCCTCTTTCACACCCAAACACATGGAATCACTTCAAGCTACATTCAACCAAATTGATCCCTTAAGAATCCAAAGTACAAAATGGATGCAAACTTCATCATATTGTTACTTGGATACTGTGACATTTAGAAAATTCTTGTCTTATCCTACAACATTGCGTTGGGCCCCTCTACAAAAAATTCTCTCAGTTTTGGCTATCTCAGAGTGGTTTTCCCGTGGCGGCAGATTTTCACTTGATAGAAAAAATGTCAAATGCAAGCAGTGCAAAGTTGCAAAGTGGTGCAACTTTCATTTTGCAACTCGTGTGACCAAACAGACTATTCCAATGCATCTGAATATGTATGTTTACTTTAGACATGGTCATCTTTTGCACCCAAACAAACAGAATCACTCTGAGCTACTTTCAACTAGATCGATCCTTTAAGAGTCCAAAGTGAAAAATGGATGTAAAATTTAGCATATTGTTACTCAGATACTGTGAT
This sequence comes from Sequoia sempervirens, assembly GCA_007258455.2. NCBI lineage: Eukaryota > Viridiplantae > Streptophyta > Pinopsida > Cupressales > Cupressaceae > Sequoia > Sequoia sempervirens. Next base: position 252,456,665 of record VDFB02270651.1, on the reverse strand, counting down.
GCTTAGAAATTTCTTGTCTAATTGTATAGGATCATGTTGGGACCCTCTACAAACACCTCTTTTGGTTTTGGCTATCTCAGAGTGGTTTTCCCGTGGTGGCAGATTTTCACTTGATGGAAAATGTGTCAAATGAAAATAGTGCAAAGTGGTGCAACTTTCATTCTACAACTC
>VDFB02270651.1:252433215-252456394 GCA_007258455.2 Sequoia sempervirens | reverse complement strand
TCAGTCGCCCATGCCTCGCAGTCTGTGTAGGGTCTCCATGTCACTGCATCGATGTCATCCAAAACTCGCCGCCAGTACTCTACCTTGCCCAACCTCTGCTGGACAACTGCGCCAGAATATGCATACACATACGGCCTCCCTGCTGGTCTCGCTCTCGTGCAAAGTGGTCTCGTGACAGCAATGTGCTCCCACGCCCAGATCTGTAACAATGTAACTCCACTCGCTAGGCTCGTCGATCCTCTGTACACATCCGATGTAGATCATGGTACATGTCCGCTAGGACACAGCTACCCCAGGCAAATCTCCGTGGCTGCGTGATCATCCACTCCAGCATCCTCCCCCACCCCACGGCGAATCCCTTGGACCAATGGTCCGGTCCAAGGAAACCTCCGACAAATGCAGCCAACACCTCTACCAGAGCAGGATACCTACTAAAATCATCCCAATCTATCCAGTAACCATATATACCGGGATCGCCACATATCTGCTGCAACGCCTCAGTCCCACCAATCTCCTTGTGGTCATAAACCAAAAGGGCACCAACAACTAGAATCCCCAGAATCTGATACACATCCTCTGGTGTCACACTCATCTCACCCGTCGGCAGCTAAAAGGTGTTATGCTCTGAATGCCATCTCTCGGCCAAGGCCGTCAATAGCCCCCTGTTGGCCCGAATGCCTCGCGGCATGGTCAACAATGGTCCCAATCCACAGTCTGCTATCACCTGTAACTCTGCAGGAGTAAGCTCTCCTAGCCGCTCCCAACATAGTGGGAACCGCTCTCTGATCTGAAGGCTTTTGAAAGCCTCCTATTTTGTTCAACCATCACAACGAATCCATCAAATCAGACTCATCTCACATAACATATCAATGACCCATATCAAGTGCTACATCAATCTATCAGCATGTCAAATCAATCTACTCTATAATCATTTACTATTTGTTTTTCTTTTCAGGAAAGCAAATTTATTAACACACATATCATTTTCTATTTGTATTTCAATCATGAATGCAAATTTTTACCTCCATTTTTACTATTTTTTTTCTATCGCAGAAAGAAAATTTATCCAACATCTACTCTTTGTTTTTCAATCGCGAGAAGCAAGGTTATCAAAATCAAATCACTCAATCAATCATTTTACTCTTTGTTGTTCGACATCTACTCTTTGTTTTTCAATCGAGGAAAGCAAAGTTATCAGTTCTCTATCAGATTTTCTATCCTATCAGCATGCTGGTCCTACAATTTATCTATCTATTGACTAAGGAAGCACTTTTAATCATCATTTTTCATCACACAGGCATTCTAGGGAAATTTTCCTAAATGTGCAATTCTGTCGCCCATATGCGCTAAAAATCCCTATGCGCTAAAGTTTTTCTCAATTGCGCTAAAACCCCGTATGTGCTACTCTGTCTCTCAGATGCGCTACTTTAACTACCCGATGCGCAACTCTAGCATTTTTGGACCAAACCCTAAATGCGCAGTTCTGTGCCCTAGATGCGCTAAAACACCTACCTAGCCGATTTCGCCCTAAATGCGCAACTCTATCTATCGGATGCACTAAAAGATCAGTTTTTAATCTATTCCTAGATGCGCTACGGAATTTCCTAGATGCCCTAAATTTTTTTTCGAATGCGCTAAAACTATCCCTAGATATGCTAAAACGTGCAGAAAAATTACAAACCGATTTAAAAACAATTCAAATCTGATCTAAAATGCAAAATTTGACAACATAGATGGTTCGAATCACTCACCGGTGGTCCATACGCCGCTGGTCTCTGATATCGTCGCGCTCGCTCGAACCTATGTCTGTGCACGGGGATCACCATCTCGCCAAGTCACTCTCAGAGCTCAAATTTTACTGTAGCAGCAGGGTGAAAATGACACTTCATTTTACCCCTTTTACCTTATAAGGCTCTTTTTAGGGTAGGCATTAATGGCATTTTCCATTTTTCATTATCTTTTTTCACTGGGGCATCGACCACATCATCTATCGGGCGCTAAATCACTGTTCATCTATCACTATCAATTTCTTCTTCCGTGATTTACCTCCCGAGGGGGCATCATCAACATAAAAAATCAGAAACATATCGTAAGCAAAATTTTATTTTCTTTGAAGCACGCGCTTCACACATCACTTCAAAGAGGGGCAAAATGTACACATAAAAAATGGTCATGTCTATAATCCTCGCAATTAATTAAATATTTATTATTATTTAATTAATTAATCTAAAAGTCTTCTACATATGATTAAATTTAATTAATTTAATTAAATTGTTCATTCATCTTATTCTTTCTTCATAATTAAATAAATTTATTTTATTTAATTATTTTCATATGTCCATTCTTAATTATTTAAATAAATACATTCTATTTATTTAAATTAATTATCACCGTTTTGAATTTAAATTAAATCTCTTTGATTTACTAAGTTTAAATATTTTCCCTTTCTTCTATTTTAATTCTTCTTCTAATTAATTAAATGTTTCATTTAATTAATTTCATAAAAGTGATTTAATTAAATAAATCTTATTTAATTAAAAATATCTTATGCTTTCTTTCCAAATCAAAATTAGGTATTTTAATCTCGATTTGCGGTATCCTTCTCTATATCATAATTAAATATTTTATTTAATTCATGAAATATTCTCGCTTTTTCAATAAACATGATTGCAGCTCTTTCTTACCACCTTTCTTCTCGCTTTTTAAAAACTTCTAATTAAATATTTTATTTAATTAAGAAAAGTCAATGTCCCTCCACAAATAAATAATTGATTTTAATTAATTATTTTTCAGCCTTTAAATCTTTCTTTTATTCTTATCTCTCTCTTCTTTTTCTCCTCCATAAAAATAGAAAAACTTTGTTTTTAGGGTTTCTTCTATTTTCTCTTCAATTTTATCTATCTTCACTGCTCGATTCCGCCGTGAATTATCACAACCGTCAATCAAGATAGCCAATCAAAATCATTCGAAATTTTTTATAAATACCTGTGTGAATCCAAGCATTGGTAATAGGCAATTAATTAGAATTCATGCACTTAATTCATTTAGAGTTCATTTATCATAGCATCATGTTTATTTCAAGTTTATTAGTTCAAATCATCATCATAGCTTAATCTTGCATCTACATCATATCAAAATCTCGTTCTTTAGGAAGACAGTTTGTTGAGCCTAGCCTACGATCTGAGAACACAAAGCTAGAATCGGCAAAAACACTAAAGATAGAGGACAATAGGACGACAATGGAAGTAGGATACTGAGTTTGCACTTCTTTACTCTTTATATTTTGCTTTGATATAATGTCCTATTGGTGTGTTTGAACAGTTATTTTTAATTCATTTACGCATCTAATTTTCATACACACATATACCTTTATGAATTAAATCAATTTTTAATTCATATTTTTTCTCTCTCCTTGTCACATTCTCCATAATCCTCTCTAATCTAGGTTAATTTAATTAATCTCTGACTACGATGTGCACACCCCTAATCATAATTAGGGTCACACCCTCCATAATCCCCCACTTGCCTCTAATTTTTCATTAACCTATCTAATCCCATGCTTGCACAACCTTAATCACTTAATTAGGTCAACCTAACCTCCATGCCATTTATGGCATGTGTCCTAAGTCAACCTTATTAAATGCTTTCCCCTTTTGGAGAAGGAAACCCCTTCCCCATGTGAATTTTTAATTCACATTTAATACCCCAATGCATTTTAAGGAATTTTAAATTCCTTCTCCCATCCCCATGTGGATATTTGAGAAATTTTTACTTCCTCACATGTCCTCTCACCCACATGTGGACAAGGACCTCCTTGATGAGGAGATCTTGTCAAAATCCCAAGGTACTATGTAGTACCTCCACATCATGTCCACCTCATCTCCTCTTTCCATCTCACCTGCCACATGGCAAGATGTGAGGGCTTGTGAGTTCTCAACTCACCCCAGCCCTTGATCTTGTCCATCTTGGCTTGATCCTAGCCCTCCATTATTTAGAGGCACTTCCCCTAAAAATGGTGGAATTTTCCCTTTTTTGCATCCACTTTAGCATTCAAGCATCCAAGCACTCATCCAAGCATTCCACCATTGTTGCAACACCATTTGAGCTCACATATTGCATTCATCACAATACCCATAAGCACCATTACATTTCCCATCTCATTGCCATCATTTAGAGATAGGTTTTATGCTATTTTTCCAACAAAGGAGCACACATTCAAGCAATCAAAGGGCCAACCAAAGTCATCAACTCAAACAACGTAAAAATTTCCATTTTCTTGCATTTTGTTTGAGTTCATCTTAGGCCTAATATTGAGTGTTTGTCTTGTGTTTTTGATCTTTGCATTAGTTTAGTTTTTGTATTCTAGTAGATTAAATTCACTCGCACACATTTTTGGCACACACAGTGGGACCCACATCACGAGTCATTTTCACTGTTTGCTTGTTGTTTCAATTTTTGAAGGTTTAAATTTTTGCATGCAAGGGGCGACCAAAGGGTCAAACTTGCTAGTTACAGAGGAGAGAATGCATTGGACATAGGCGAATACGACTTCACCCTTTTGTGAAAAGGGGCCAACTTGAAACAACAGGTGAGACTGATCGATACAGAGGTAGATACGTTGGGGGTCTCCAAGAATGAGCAATAGTGTTGATCACAAAGGTAGAATCGAATTCTACCATCTTCTTGGATAGGAAACAACAACTTCGCCCATCCCTCTGAAAAGGAAACCTTGATTTCTAGACACAGGGAAATTTTCCTCACATAGAGGCAAACTTGAGGTATTCCCAAACCTTTAATTTTTCAATTTGAGCTTTAATTTGGTTGTGATTTCGAGTACTGATCCACTAACTCATCTATCTATGAGTGTATGATTTTACTAATGTTTGTGCAATGAATCATTTGTCCAAGACCAATGGTAGAAACTACTGACATATCTTTTGCAGGACGATTGGTCGAAGGCCCCTAGATTAGCTTTGTCTGTTATCTTTTTTTTCACACTAATCTAGGCACACATAGCTTAATTAAAGGGTCAATTTACATTGTTTGCTATTCTTGGGAGCAAGTTGTTGACGTATCCACTCCCCTTGCACCTTTCGGTGGTCCTAGGTGATGAGAAATCACAACTTGTTCCAGTCCAATCTAGTCTACCGAGGAAGTGCTAGTGCATCTAAGCTCTCCCCTTACGCTACGTGTGAGCCTAGGTACTAGCCAAAGTGGTTAGTATTTTCTTCCCTTAGTGGGACTTGCCTAGGATTTCATCACCTGGGGGATGATTCCAACAACGTGTTACCAGTGGGGTATATAAAGGGGGGGAACTAAAGTTGTACCCCAATCCAGTCACATCATGTCTAGCAAAGCATCGAAGCTAGGGTGATACCTAGATAAGACATGCAGGGTTGGTTTGAATTTCCAATACCTTGCTAGGGCTCTTGATCCATGCCTATGATGGGTTGGTGTTTATGGTTGTACCTCACATACCTAGTGTATATCGAGGACACACGAGATAGCTTGTATAGCCTAGATAAAGACTCATGTTTTAGCCGCAACTTGGTGTAGTGTAGGGGATGTGCACCATACCCAAAATTTACTCACTATGTACTCCCTTGGGTTGAGATAGAAATCCTCATGGTGGACTATGATAGTCTCTGAGAGAGAGTGTGAAGGTGAGCCCGTGGCATCTGTTGATGACCTTCTGCCACTGAATCTCTAGCTATTTGCCATCACACAAAAGGGTGATCTAGAGAACCACCTTGGTATCATGGAGTATTAACCTAAGGTTGTCCACTAAAGGTGGTGGGCCTACATCAAGTTTGTAAACCCTTCATACTAGTTTTAAGATTGTGTTTCCTAGTCTTTCTTCATTGTGCGATACCAATAATTATTATCAGTTTGAGTCAGTTCAACCTTTTTGTCTATTGTTTTCCATGTTTTTTGTCCATTGCCATAGTTTTCCCTTGCCCTTAGTGGTGAATTTTCTTCTCAAAGAGGTGAATTTTCATTGTGGACAGGCGATCTTGCCCTATAAAAGGGCAATTCTATGTCTCAGTCCAGTCTAGGTCATCCCTTTAGGTGAGTTCATCTTTGTCAGAGGTGAATTTTACTATGGGTCCCTTTCTTAGGTGACCTCATTTCCACCTGTTCCCTAGATAGGTGAGTCTATCTAGCCCTTAGGAAAGTCTGCATCTAGTCCATATCCTTCGAGTTTTCTTGTGTTCCCTTACAATAGGAAATCTTGTTTGTTCCTTGGGCGAACTTGTTGACCACAGGGGTGATCCCGCATCTTGTCCAAGTTCATACACTCCCTAGAATAGGTGAACCTATTGCTTGCAATGGCGAATCTATGTCTTCTTGTGTCAACCTCGTCCGTAGAGTTTAAGACTTAGGCAATCCTGTAATAGGTGTTTACGTGTGGGTCTGTACCATTCAATACATAGGTGATCTTGATCTGTAGTAGAGGCGAACTTGTCATTCCAGATAGGAAATTTTGAGCTTGTTCGTACATATCAAGAAATAGTTGAATTTGTCATCCCCATTAGGCATTTTTGTGAATCATGTCTGCTTGTTCCCCTTTGGTGTTCTTAGGAGTTAGGTGATTTTGTGTTCTATAGAGGTGATCCTATCTGACATTTGGGTGATCTCGTCGTTGGATAGGTGAATTTATGTTGTGTGTTCACCTATTTCCTTTGGCACCCCAAGATATAAGTGAGGTCGCTCAACACAGAGGTGAATCTGTTGACTTTGGATAGGCGAAGTTGTCACATTGAGAGTGAACTTGCACTACATAGAGGTGTATGCACTTCCCATACAAAATCCACAGAGTTAATCCTTCTGACGATTGAAAGCCTATCATTTTCTGAGTCCGTTGCCACGATCAAATTTTTTTTATCACCATCCATCCACTCATAATCATCACTTTAGTCTGTATGCATTTTCCAAAAGTCATCATTTCATCGATCAAATCATATAGGTGCATCTTAGAACATCCCTAGATTGCATATCTATCATCGGTTCATTGATCCCAATCCCCTAGACTATTTTGGAGGTTTATATCCAAGTTGGCTTAGGTTCCTAATCCTGACCGTCATCCTTCCCACTTACTTAGGATTGTTATCCATCCTAAGTCAGTGATCATCCATGACCCAATCAATCTACTTCCATCTTGAGGTAGATTCAGTGCTGTAATCATCCTTTTTGTCATCTAATTTGATTGTCAGCATCTTACATCATCTAGTTCAACCTCTAAACCTAGTTTAGATTCAATCTCATCTATCCAATCCAATCAATCATCCAATCCTATCGATTGTCTCATCTTTTCAATCAATCTAATCCAATCCAATCCCATTGAATATCCAATCATCCAATCAATCAATCCATCATTTGATCCAATCAATTCTTTGGTCATCTAGGTCATTCATTTAAGTGCATCCTAGAGCATAGCGTCATCTTAGTTCACCTAGTAATTTTACATTTTCATGCTTGTTACCACCCGATCACAAGTAAAGAAACTCATGGCAGAATAATAGGCCCAAGGTACCCAATCTCACATTCCTTAAGATCCCACCAATAGTGGCTCATCACAGTCTAACACTAAAATCCATACTATGCCACCTCTTGTTGACAAGAGTATGGTCAACCAACCCAAGGTCATGGTAGACGAATATCTTAACAATCTTGTCAATGTCCAAGTGACAAATCATCTAATTAATGAGTGTGGGGATATGATCCTTACCACATTTCTCTTGAAGGGAATCAAGCCACAGTTGGGGTTTGACTTATCCAAATATGTCAACATCACACCTCCTGCACCCCCAGTGTTGCAAGACCCTCAAAATTCACAAAGTAATCCAGGAAATTCATACATCCTCAAGGGTCCACCACAAGAGGGTTGGTATCAACCTAGATTCGGTAACTCCATGATTTATCAAGTTATACCCCCTATACCACCTCCTCGAGTTCCAATTTTAGTTATGAGGGCACTTGATCCAAAAATGCCTCAAGGTTCTAATGCTAATAATCCTCTTGCTTTTGGTATGTCGCAAGGTATTTCCAATCCGCCAAGCATGAACATCCCACAAAGCTCAACTCCCATACCATCTGCACCATCTCTTCCACCTAACCAATTAGGTCAACTACCAGGAAATACTGGGGGAAATCCTTTTTTTGTACCACCTCCACCTTTAGGATCTACACTCGTATCTAATTTAACACTGCCTCAAGGTAACCTGCAATAGGTGTCATCATCACAACCACCTCATCAACAACCTCCATCTCAACCTCTACAACATACCACCATCCCACCTCAACCTTCAGAGTATACCTCAATTCCTTCACATCAAGCACAAGTTACATCACAGCCTCAACAACAACCTACACACCAACCACAAGGTGTCCCATCACAAACCCCTCAATAGCCGTAGATGTCCACTCACTAGCCAAATTCATCTTATTAGTTTCCTCCTCACCAACCACAAGTTCCTCAACAACCCCAAATTCCATTTCAACCTCTTTATCAACAACTACCATCTTACCAACAACCACCTCAGCATACACAAGTCTCAACACAAACACTAGGCAACCCTGCTACTCAATACTTGTATCACCCTCAAAGCATGTATACCGTGTACGCTACTCCATCCAATCCAAATCCCAATTATCCTTAACACAGTCCTTAATAATCCTAGTTGCAACCGTCTTACACAAATCCTCAGCAACCACAGTAGAATCCTTATTACTAGCAATCCAATCCACAACAACCTCCATATGCTTCCCAACAACTGACTATTGCTTATAATTACTAGTCCAATCCATATTACTCCTAGTAGTAGCCATTGTATTAGTAGGGTGCATCCACATCTTCCTATTATCAAGCCCAACCATCATATCAGCAGGGTGCCTCTTCTTCATACTATCAGGCCCCGCCATCTTATCAACAATCTTACATCAATCCCCAATCTACATATCCCAATCAATATCAACAAACCTCTTCATATCAACCTTCACCATCATATGATCAAACCATCTCGACACCATCCACATCATATCAACAATATGCTCCTTAGAATCAATCCAATCCGACCAATCCTTCATCATCTGCACCTATCAATAAGGAGTGGGAAGAGATAAAATTCATGTTAAAAGACTTACTAGCAGGGACCTCCAAAAAGTCTTTTAAATTTGAAGAGATTTTCCCCTATCTGTTTGATCCCTCGATTTCACTTTTTCCTTTTCCCAAGCATTTTGAAATTCCAAATTTTGACAAACATAAAGTAACCAAGGACCCGAAGAACCATCTCTAGGAATTCTATAGACATTGTCAAGAAGTCCTACACAACGACAATTATCTCTTATGGTTATTCCCTAGAAGTTTGATGGGGGTAGCTTTAGATTGGTTTGTGGGTCTTCCAAAGGGATCAATCTATTCTTTTGTGGATCTTTTAGAGAAATTTTTTACACACTTCTCCTTCAATTTGGAGAAGGACATCAATACCTTAGATATTTTGAAAGAAAAACAACGTGAGGGAGAAACCAAGTTGCAAGCTACCTACAAAGGTGGCGTGCCTTGGCTAGTCAACTAAAATCCCATCTCAGTGAGAAGGACACGGTGACCATTTTTGTAGGGAGTTCCCATCTAGATATGGCACATAATCCCAATCTTAATTGCGTCATAACCTTTTTAGAGGTCATAGAAAAAGGTACTATCATTGAAAGGGCACTCATTGGTAAGGGACAAATCAAAATTTATAATCTAGATAAGGATAAGTTGTCTAGAGATAAGTCTCGCTATTGGAATAAAAAAAAGAATGCCATCAATGATGGTGTCACTAATACCAAGCATGTACAAGTAGCCAACACTTCACAAAGGTCGCAAGACGTCCCTAATCAACCACCAGTCTCTAACATCATATCCGTGCCATAGGGGGCACCATGTCCTCCTCAATAGTCCAATCAATAGAATCAAGGGAATAATAAACTAACATTCACTCCTTTGGTAGAATCTTTAAGTGTTGTTTTCAATAGGCTCCTCCAAGTGAGTTATCAAGTCACTTATCCTGTGACTAAGCCTTTTGACAAGTCCAAACCAAAGTCGGGCTGGTATAGGAAAAATGAGTATTGTGACTTTCACAAAATTAAAGGTCATTCCACTAACAAATGTTAGGGACTTAAAATGTATATCCAAGATCTTATAGATCAAGGAGATATAGTAGTGGATGCTAATCAGGTGATGTCATCCAATGCGCAACTACAAGTATATCAAAATTATTTCCCAAAACATAATCAGGGTGCTAGTACATCCAATGCTAATCCCAGGTCCAACAATAACAATAACTAAAATAACAACACAAATAACGTCAGTTATAAGAATGTACCCTATAAATATGATGGTATAGTTATGTGCATTAGTCATGTAGAGCCTCGCATGCCCATGATTCATGTTAAAGGAAAAAACCCGCAATGTGCTATTACAACTTGTCGCACCCACATATCCATCCCTAGACCTTCCATGTCATCCCAACTAGCTCTTGTGATATCTCAATATAATATTCTTGATCACCTTGGAAAGACTCCCGCTCAAATATCCATCTTGGATTTGCTTAAGTATTCCCTTGTCCATTAGGAAATCCTCACCAAATCTCTTTAGGATACCCATGTGCCTAATGATATAGAGCCTACCCAATTTCAAGCCTTGGTAGGACATTTGTCATTCACATATCAACTAGGCTTCAGTCAAAATGATATGCCTTCCATCGATTCAAACCATAATCATCCCCTTCACATTGAAGTCCTTGTAGCTTGTCATAAAGTGAAAAGGGTCCTGGTAGATAATGGATTTGTCCTCAACCTTTGTATGCTAAAGTTCATAAAATAGGTAGGCTACACCCATGCTGACTTAAATAATCAGGTCATCACCATCAAAGCTTATCACAATGCAGAACAAGACTCCGAAGGAATCATTTGTATTCCTATTCAAGTTGGCCCTGTTATGCAGTATAACATGTGCCATGTCCTTGATGTGGACCTTCCATATAATCTCCTCCTTGGTTGTCCATGGATCCATGCCATGCAGGCCATTCTATCCACCTACCATCAATGCCTAAAATTCCCATTCAATGGAATGGAAGTAACCATACATGCTGATCCACAACCCTTTGAAAACTATTCTGCTTTAGAGGCTTCTTCCCTCACTCCCACTACTATCCAAGAGTTGAAGTGGGGGCACCATAGGCATCATCTTCCAATCCGTCTTCCAATCCATCATCCATCACATCATCCATTCCATCCTCCACATATGAATCCACAATCACCAAGGTCCAAATCATAGATAAAGGTTGTGGTGAGTACGAGATGTGCACGACTTTAAATGTGGAAACTATGCCACCATCTCCTTCTGCCTATGGCCAACCTTCTTAGTCCACACCAAATGAAGACGAGAAGACAATAATACTCAGTTCTAAGAATGTGGGGTCTAGCACTTTCTGATCTCCGAGAACCCGACAAGATCAACCAAATGATGATATCAGTTAGTGGATATACAAAGAAGAGCTTAAGCCTTCACCCCCTCTCATTGAGTATTTTCAGGAGACCTATCCTCATGCATCCAAGTTAGTTGAAAAGTAAAATTATCAAGGGGGAGGCCTTGGCATAGAAGAACAAGGAAGATTACAGCCTATTGACACACCCATGCAACCTAGACATTTGGGATTAGGCTATGATAATAAGAAAAAGGGTCTTGCATCATTAACTAGTTCCTCTAATAATGTCAATGTGGATAATGATTTCCTTGAAGAAATACTTGAGGAAGAGTCCATCATACTTGCATACAATGATATTGATCTCCCTTCCCTATTAGACTTCCTATCCATCTTTACCATCAGCCTTTCTCTTCGACATCCCGACCTCACTGATTGGGACTTACGAGGTAGTGCACCTATTGATATCTTTCCTTTAGTGGAAACTTATGTGCATCTCATGGGATTGGGGGAAGATGAAAAACCTAACTGCAAAAGTAAGAAGAAACAAAATAAAAAAAGGGTCATCTAGTGAAAACCTCTCTGAGGTGCTTCCTGACTCAACAAAAGTCAAAATAAAGGGTGTATCCAATAGTGAAAATGTCGACAAGGCAATGGAGGAAGGGGATGTTCATCTTTTCCTTGTAGGAACTTAGTTATCCGAATGGTCTTCCATCTTGATGAAGAGACCCAAGAAGTCAATTTAGGAACAAAAGAAGACCCTAATATCACATATGTAGCCAAATCATTGTCAAAAGAAGAGCATTCCATCATCGTCAACCTATTAAAGGAAGGAATCATCAATTTTGCATGGACCTATTCAGATATGCCATGATTAGATCTAGCCTTGGTGGTACACAATTTGGATGTTCGTTTGGATGCCAAGCTTGTTAAATAGAAACAAAGAAAGATGCATCCCCAAGTGGCTTTGCTAGTCAAGAAAGAATTGGAGAAACTGTTAGAGGTTGGGTTCATAAGACCTATTGATTATTCTAATTAGATATCCAACATAGTGTCTGTTACCAAACCAAATGGAAATATTAGAATCTGCACAAACTTTTGGGATCTCAATAAATCTTACCCTAAGGATGATTTCCCGCTTCCAAATATTGACATGTTGGTTGACCTCACAGCAGGGCATGAGATGTTATCCCTTATGGATGATTTTTTAGGCTATAATCAAATCAAAATTGCACCAAAAGATCAGCATAAAACTACCTTCACCACCCCTTGAGGCACCTTATGCTATAATGTCATTCCCTTTGGACTCAAGAATGTGAGGGCAACCTATCAACATGCTATGATAGTTATCTTCCATGACCTCATCCATATTATAATGGAAGACTACATCGATGAATTTGTGGGGAAGTCTAAGACTAGAGAAGATCATCCTATGATCTTGAAGAAAATATTTGAGCGGTTAGAGCACTACAAGCTACGTTTAAATCCAAAAAATTGTGTGTTTGGCATTAGTTGTTGGGTTTCATAGTCTCCAGAAGGGGTATTGAGTTAGATCCAGCCAAGGTCAAAGCAATAATGGAAATTCCCTCGCCACGTAATTTAAAGCAATTAAGAAGCCTTCACGGGAAGCTATGGTCCATCAGAAATTTTATAGCCCAACTAGCTAACAAGTGTTAATCATTTTCACATCTTCTACTTAAAGACACTACCTTCAAGTGGGATCTAGAGTGTCAACAAAGCTTTGACAAGATTAAGGAATATTTGGATCATCCACCCATCCTCATGCCTCCTATCCCAAGTAAACCACTTATGTTGTACATCTCAGCTACATCAGTTGCACCGGGGGCATTATTAGCTCAACATGATGAGTCCTCTAAAGAGCATGCAATCTATTACATCAGTCGAACATTGGTAGGATAAGAGCTCAACTATTCTCCAATGGAAAAAGCTTGTTTGGCAGTTGTCTTCAGTTCACAAAAGTTTCTTCATTACATGCTTAGTCATCCCATCAAGCTGATATCAAAAGTTGATCCACTTAAGTATATGTTGTCCAGGACTTCTTTAACTAGCCACATGGTCAAGTGGGTCATGTTACTGAGCGAATTTGACATAGAGTACGTGGAACGTAAGGAAATCAAAGGACAAATCATAGTGGATGTGTATCCATTGGTAGCCAAATTTCCTGATGAAGGGGTCCTTACAGTCATAGAAGTAGATACATGGACACTCTACTTTGATGGGTCATATATACATAATGGAGCTAGTGCAGGTGTCCTATTTGTCACTCCTTAAGGTGACTACATCTTGAAGTCATTTAGATTAGCATTTCCATGCACCAACAATATAGTAGAGTATGAAGCTCTTATCACTGGCCTTAGAATTTCCATCTAATGGAACATCACCCATCTATGAGTCTTTGGTGATTCCCAACTGATTATCAAATAGGTCAATGATGAGTTTCAGACAAAGGATGACAAGATGTTACCCTACAAATGCATGGTGGATGACTTTAAGAAGTATTTCACCTTCATCCAATTTGAGGAGCTTCCTAGAATTCAAAACAAGGCAGCAGATGCAATGGCTACAATCGGTGCCCTTATTGACATGCCCAAAGATTGAACGGAATGTGAGTTCCTCGTTGAACAAATTTTAATCTCAGTGTATGATGTCACTGATAGTGAGATGGTGTGCAATATCATAGGTCCTAAATCACCTTGGTACCATGACATTTACACCTATATCCAGGTTAATATCCTACCACCTGACCTTACCCTCAATCAATGCAAATCCTTTATCCAACATACTTCCCACTATACCATCATAGGAGATACCCTTTATCATCGTGGATATGATGTCACTTTACTTAGGTGTCTGAATGAATCAAAATCCTACATTGCGCTAAATGAGGTACATAGTGGTGTTTGTGGGGCTCATTCTAATGGAATGGCCTTAGTAAAAAGGATTCTCAGAGCTGGTTATTATTGGCCTAATATGGAGCATGAATCTTGTGAGTTTGCGAAGAAATGCCTACCTTACCAGTAACATGCAAATTTAATCAATGCTCCTGCACAAGACTTGCAACCCATCATAGCACCATGGAATTTTTCTTAATGGGGTTTTGACTTGATCAGTGAGATTTACCCTCCATCATCCGATGGCCACACTTTCATCATCACAACCACTTAATACTTTACCAAGTGGGTGGAAGCAATTTCACTCTCCCAAATCATGAGTATTTAGATATCCAAATTCATCCTTTTCCATATTCTTTAGAGATATAGAATCCCTTCCACCATCATCACCAACAATGGAAAGCCCTTAAAAAATTAGTTTATGAAACACCTTTGTGAGACATACCATATCCAACATCATTGGTCCACACCCTATTACCCAAAAAGGTAATGGTCATTCAGAGGCAACCAACAAGACCCCTCATCAAGATCCTTAAAAAGGTGATCAATAATACTGGTTGAGATTGGAACCTCCATCTCCATCCCGCCCTTTGGGCATAGCGCACATGCATCCACACTCCCACTGACACCACTACATACTCTCTTGTATATGGTGCCAATGCAATCTTGTCGATCGAAGTTGAGATCCCATCACTATGAATATCTCTGAAGAACCTCATCAATGATGAAGATACCTAAGTGGCATGCTTAAGTTAGCTTGAACTCCTGGATGAAAAGTGTATCAAGGCCTACAATCATCTACAAGCATATCGACATTATTTTAGGAGTTACAAAAAGAAATTTTGACCATGCCAATTTAATGTTGGTGATCTAGTCCTCAAGGAGAATCAGTGCACCTAGCAAGATTGAGACAAGAAAGGAAAGTTTGAGGAAAATTGGCTGTGTCCTTATGTTGTCACAACTAAGTATGGTTTTGGGGCATATAGGCTTGCTACACTTGAGGGGGAACCCTTAGAGGAGCCTGTCAACATCATGCACCTAAAGAGGTTTTACACCTAAGTTAGCTAGGTTATCCCATCCTGAAAAATACCAAAAAAATTAAAAAACCATCAAAAATACAAAAAATAAAAAAAGTAAAAATAAATCCAAAAAATAGTAAAGAGAAATAATTTGTCCTATGGTGAAAACCACCTTTGGTGGCACCTTGGATAAGTACATTTGGTGAAAACCTGGCAACAGGTGCTATTCATAAAGGGATTAATCATTATCTACCTTGCATCCTAATTACTTTATGCTTCCATCTAGCCTATCCCCCCATCCTATCCTCGTATCCTATCAACCCCATCCTTTCACCTGCATCCGCTTATCCATCCCTTGGTATATTTTGGTTGAGCACGTATGATCTAGATTGGTTATCCACGATCCTAAGCTTTTATCCTAAATTTGAGCTTTTTTTGTTCATCCATCAGTGTCATTTTTTGGTCTTGCATCCTCATCTAGGATTCTCTCATTGTGTCGGTCATGATTAGGTCTCATCTTGTCTTTTGTCTTTTTTTGAGCTACGTTGCCCTTGCATTTTCATGTAGGAAAGGTCAATCATTTGATTAGCCCCTGGGGAATTTTTCCATCCTTTCTTTGTCTTCCATTGAGGTCTCCATTTTCCTCTTTCCACTTTTATCCATGGTCAGTTGTTAGTCTTTTATCAAACTACGAGGGCTCCGCGCTTTCACATAGGAAAGGCTAATCTTTGATCAGCCCTCGAGCCCCTAGGTCTTTAAGGTGTGTCTTATTGTCATGTCATGTTGTCAAGTGTGTCCTTACCTAGTTGGTTCCTAACAAATAAAATCCGTTAGTATTTTGAGGTCCAATTGGTTTCAAATATCCTGGGTCATGTCGAGCATCTTGTCTATCTTCTATCTTTGGTCTTAACAAGATGCATCCTTCCTAATCAAACTACATCATCAATCCCATCCACCCTTTTGATCCTATGGCAAAGGAAATTTGAAATTTATTGTAATCTTTTGATGCTTTTGGCCTTTTTTTATCATTTGAGCTTCCTATTATACCTTTTCAGGGTCACCACGATCCATCATATCATGGTACACTTTGACTGGTAAACATAGGGGCATATCTTGATCTTTTGTTTGTTTCTATCTTCTTGGTTGTCCTACATAGTTCCCACCACGATCTTTGTGATCTTGTGTTACACTAGGGCATCCTTTTGTGCTTGTGGTTATCCCAATACCTGGCCCGACCAAGGCCATTGTGGCTTTGGGGTGTTGGTATAGCCTTCTTGTTTGTTGTCTTTGTTTCATGCATTAGAAACTAAGTTGCCTTGGTTCCTCATACCCTGGCATATTGTGTCTTATGCTATAGCAAAAATTAGTGCTCTCAAAATGGTAAAATAGCATTAGGATTGCATTTCATTTCTCACCCTATTGCATTGCATTTACCTCCATCCATCCTTTCCCTAGCCTATGGTTAGTGATTTTGGCTGTGCAAATGCTCATCTCTCATCTTCTCTTCTTCTTAGGATTCCTACGGTTTTGATAGGTGCAATATCACACCAATCATTACTCCTCTTGATATGCGATACATTGTCACACCAATCATTATTTACTTAAGTTCATTTCCTCTCATTTTGAATTTATCATTATCATGTTCATTTTAAGTTGTTTAGATTAATCTCGATTGGTTATTATAAGCATCTTAAGTTCATTCCATTATCATGTCATTGTATTATCATTTTAAGTTGTTCCATAACTTCAAAAGTTCACACTTCCACACAAATAGAAATAGGTGAATCCAATCATTAATTAATCTTGATTGATGTCATTGCATACACCACATTTTTCATTCATTGCATCCCATTACATTTTTATACCATAATCACATCATAATAAAACATCCATTACATGCATCATAAAATTAAAAGAAAATTCATTGGACAATGTACACATTCATTAGCATCATATCCATAGCATATAAAATCATGAATCATCCATCACATCCTGCATCACAAAGTGTTAGACATAATGCATTTAATCCATATCATCCACATAAATATAGGCATAAATCATCATAGAACCATGCATATATCATAATCATCATCATCATAACCATATGCATATCTCATAATCATCATCCTCATAATCACATACATGCATCATGATAATAATCCACATACACATGAAAATAAATAAACATGTATCGCATAATAACCACATAGTGTCGATAATGTCCATCAAATATCATATAAAAATCAAAATATATCATGTCCATCATAATCCATAATAAAACCATAAAATTCCATACTAAGTCCATCATAGAAACATAACATGTCCATTGAAATCCAACAAATAACATACAGGTACAAAGCTATGATCAAATACAGAGACTACATCTCCTAAATGAATAAAGAATAAACTAATCAATGAATGAAATAATCTCTAATCTTTACTGAGGAGTCTGTCATCTCTGTCTCTATATGCTGCTCATCCACTTTGTACCTATCAAAAATTAGGATCCTATCTCCTCTATCCTCTCTACCTTGAGTTGCCTACATCTGATCTATAGGGGGAGTATACCCCTAAACCTTTGCGTCTAGGGGGAGTCTCACAGAAGCTACTATATCCCCATGTGTGTGTCGCTCCTGAGTGGGATGGTGCTGGCATCTAGGGTACATGTCTGATGCATAGAGATAGTCTTTGTGCGGGATCCAAGATGACTTGATGATAAGAAAACATATAGTAGCCTGCCTCTATCGTTGCATTTGCAACCTCTACCACCTGATCCCTCGCTAGATCTCTCTCAATCTTGTACCTGTCTCATAATCCAATGATGGATCTCCTCTCCTACTCCCATGCATCCTGAGCCATCCTCATCTTATCTACCCGTTCCTGCAACCATGACATTTCTTGTATTACCGCATCCCTCTCAGCTTGCAGGGCCTGTACTTGTGCCTTTACTGCCTCTTCTCTCTCCAACATCCCCCCTGCATTGCCCACTATCACCTTGACACACTCTGCTCTATCTTTGAGCTCATCCCTCTCCCTCCTCAACTCATCTGATCCCCATTGCATCTCTGCTATCTACCTGCTGAGGTCATCTCTCTCTATGTGCACCTCCTACACCCTCTGTGAGGCCTCATATGCTAGGGTGTTGTAGTCCCTATCTCCCTCTCTCCACAGTCTATCAACCTCTCTTTGTAGCCTATCCTTATCTACCTTAGACACCTTGAGTCTATGCTCTGTAATCCTCAAGCATACTAGGGCTCCTATGAGTAGAACCGTAAGATCCTTGGGTGGTGGTGGTACATACAACACTATTGCTAGGGTGTGTATCTCAGGCACATCCACCTCCATCACCTCTCCCTCTCCTCTTGCTCCTCCCTCTCTTTGGGCATCCTCCATCTCAACATCTCTTTCACCCCCTCTACTCAATCAGCCTCCTCTCATCCTCCTCTGCTATGTAGCTATCCTCCTCTCATCATCTAAACTATACCCCAATGCTCCCACAATCAGTTATACAGTCGTAGCCCATCCTGGCCTCCCCTCTAACCACCATGCTAAATAGCACACTATCATCCCTACATCTTCTAGCTCTCCCTTCCATGGGTACTATGTTAGTGGGACTTGATCCTACATCGCCCATGCATAATCTATCGTAATCGGCTCCCACCACAGTGTTGTTGGCTCCCTCGTAATCCTTTGAAACCTCTGCGGTCTTCCCAGGATATCCTGTTGAATCCCAAATCGCTATGTGACCCTATCTGGTCTATGTAGCTCCACAATGAATGGATATCATCCAATTAGGTAGCAAATTGAAAAGAAGTAACCTTTGTGCCTCTTGTTTTCATCCCTCCACCCATGGAAGCATCATGCCAAGTACGATCTCCATGTGATGTCCTCCAATCTTAAGCTATCCAATCTCCTCATCCATGTCTCCAACTCCCCTACTACCTGATAGTGCAGCCTGAATCCATACTTTTTCCCCCACCAGTATGTGATTGGTAGCTAATCATCATTCACACATTGTTAAAATAGATATTACATAGTAGAATGCATAGGAGAATTCCAATATGAACTGTATTATTTTTTGAAGCACAAATAAATGGAGGAGAAAGTATAATCTGGTGGTCATAATCTTGGTGTTCAATTGTCTTATTGATTTAAATTCATATATGTTATTGTGTTGTCTCTAGAATGGTCTTTTCAGTTTTTCAAATTGATATATTAAGGGTATACTTAATTTGCAATGATACATTTTCTGCCTTTGCATGATTTTAATGCATTGCTTGGTTCCAAAATGTTACAAACAAGCATTCACTATCTTCCTTAAAATTTCAAACACTTTGGCTTAAATATGGATACCTTTTTGAAATAGCCTTGATATTACTGCTTGTCCTAAGGGTTTCTATCCTTAGAGATTTCTAAATATCTTGACTATTATCTCAATCCATAACTTTCTATCCTATTCCTGAAGATCCTAAACAACCATATAAACCCCTTAAACTTCATTACTCCACCACAACCTCCACATATGAAGGACACCCCTCTTCATCCATACCCATGAGTACCACAAGTGTGCCCACCATCTTGAAAGGTAGTGTAAACCAAGTATCAAAAGTAGATCCAAAAGGGAAAGGAAATACCTTCATGAAAAATTAGCCCTTAACACCACAGGGGACATCTTCATCCAATCCTCTCATGGATACATCAAACATAGTAGTGGTTCAAAACACATCTATCCCATCCATTATCAACCCATCTCAAAACAATCCCTTGGTAATGAATCCCACCAACACAGGTAATACCTTGTCTACATCCCTAGCACAAGGAAATCCTCAAGACATGGGACAAGGAAACCTTTTTAATCAATGGACTCAAGGTCCTACTGTGTCATTCCCATCACACAATCTAATGGCACCATCCTCATCTTTTTCCCACAGTCCCCTTTACCATGCAAAATCAAATAGGATCTCAAACTTACATTCCTCCACTTCAATCCACTATCTTACAAGGAATGTTGAAACAAGGGAACCCTCAACCTCTCATCACCAATCCACTACTCACTCAAGCCATCAACACCCCCAATCCTTCATAGATATCCCAAAAACCACCGACCTAATCCTAGATTACAAGTGCATGCCTTAGCCCTACAACAAGCTTATCAACAGGCCATCCAACACAATCAACAAAAAGAAGTAGCCCTAGTAGCACAAAAATAATATAAGCAACAACAAGTAGACCGAGTAGCAAAATAATAGCAACAACAACAATAAGTATCTCTAGTAGCACAATAACAACAAGCAACCTTAGCATAGCAACAACATCAAGCACAACAAGCATCCTTAGCACAACAACAACATCAATCCCATCAAACAACATTAGTAGCATAACAATAACAACAGGCCCAACAACAAGCCCTAGTGGTGGAAAAACAACAACAAGCTCAACAGTAAGCCTTACTAGCCTAGCAGTATTCCCAACAACAACAACAACAAAGTTCCTATTATAACCCTCAATCAAACATCATCAATAAAAACATGATAGGAACATATACATCAATACCACAATCACCTTCATAGAATTTCACTCCACCATACACCTCATACAACACCTTATCATATCAAAACACATCCATCATCCCACCGTATGTTCCTCCACCAAACCTTCAAGACGATCTAGCATCACAACTTAAGGAGTTGTCACAAGAAATGCAGGACCTTCAGATGGGAAAGAAAAAGAAGCCCCATACGTAGAACCTGTGTCCTTATCCATTTGACTGAAACAGAGCAATGGTACCATTCCCTACCGATTTTGAAATCCCCAAATTCAATAAATACAAAGGGAGAGGAAGTCCTATGGACCATTTCAAAGAGTTTAACGTCATGTGTATGGAGGTGGCCTACAATGATTCATATTTAATGCGCCTCTTTCCTTGAATTTTAACAAGTCCTTCCATGGATTAGTTTTCTCATCTACCTCCCGGTATCAAAACTTTCCAGGAAATTACTGATAAATTCATCGATCACTTCTCCTTTAATCTTGACATGGATGTAAGTCTAGAGGAATTGTACACACTCAAACAAAACAAAGGAGAATCTTTCACTAATTTCTTGCAACGGTGGAGACAAAGAGCTAGTAAGAGAAAATGGCCTCTTCCCGATGAACAACAAGTGGGGATCATCATAACAAATCTAGATCCAGATCTATCCTTCCACTTGAAAATTCAGTGCATCACATCTTATGACGAGCTTGTCCCTAGAGCCCTTAACATCGAGAGAGCTCTAATCTCATAGGGGAATACTCAATCTTACAAAGACAACTACCCATAAATTAGTTCAAATGATAAGCCTCATGTTTGGGCTAAGAACAAGAATGTGACAAATGATGGTGTGGTAGATGCTAAGGTAGTCCTAAGTGCTCCTAGACCAAACAATAATAAAGTTACTAACATTCAACCAACTGTGCAACAAACAACACCTCCTCAGAATAATTAGATCAATAACACCAAAATGCAACAAAGGAAAACCCCTAACAAGAAAAACTATCCTAAATGAAACTACACATAGTTATCTAAAGGGTAAGTGCACCAAGATGGTTCCCAAAAAGGTGGCTTAAGTGGCCACTTTTTTTCTAAAATCAGGAAATACTGACCTTGGATGTGAATTTGAGGATAGTTACACTCAAAATTTTGAGATGGAACAAAAGGAAGGATTCAAGTGCTCTGAGTCTACTTTCTAAACTACTAATTTATTTTGAAAATGGTTGAGATTAAGGGGTTCAAACGAGGGATGTACACAAATTGGCATTGTTTTTGTCAGAAAATATAACATAGCAACTCTTGTACGACCCTCGTACGGTGAACTTTTTTTTAGTATTTTAAAAATTGCTACGGTCAGAAGTTAGCTAATAGTATGTAGTTGATTCATGATATTTCTGATAATTTTTTAATTAATATTTTATTTTTTTACTAATTTTTAAAGTGGAAACTTCTGAAAAACAAAATTTTGGCCATGCTAACCCTACAAATTTTGGAAACTAATTGATTTTTTTAAAAAAAATTAGAATGGAGTCTAGTTTCTAAAAATGTAATTTATTTCAAATTTTGATGAACGGTTAATTTATAACAAAAAAAACACCAAACACTACTTTTTTCCAAAAAAGAGACATACAAACAAAAGAAACTATGGATGAACAACTTAACATTGCCAAAAAGTGAAAAAAATTACATCGTTGGATAGCTAAGAGAGAACCTAACATTACCCTGATGTTCAATTTGTTTAATATTGAACCATGTGCAATCCTGACAATGAGCATGAACTTGATTATGTGAAATATTGTAGAAATTGTAAAAATAGATCTCTGGTCATTGAGAATGATCTCCAAGCCTTTGGGTTGGTATTCCAAGGAAAATACCAAACCCAAGGCTTGGAGATTCCCAAAGCAAGATATAACGCGAGTGCGTTATAATGCGCTTGCGTTACATGTCAGTTTTGACATGTTTTTTTTTCATTTGTGGGGAGCATGTCTAGCAAGACATAATGCGAGTGTAGTATAATGCGCTTGCGTTATGTTTTGTTGCATGTTAAATGCATATTAAATGTATGTTTATATATTTGTATGTTTGTATGCACATGTATGCTTGTATGTCATGTATGTATGTCTGTATGCCTGTATGTATCAATGCATGTATATTGTATGTATGTAGGATTGTATGTAGATATGTATTATGCTTTAATGTATGTATTTATGTATGTCTTTAGAGGGAGGGATAATTTTAAGAGAGAGATAT
>VDFB02270651.1:252387490-252429839 GCA_007258455.2 Sequoia sempervirens | reverse complement strand
GTAGGATGGAAAAATGAGAGAGAGGGAGGGAGGGAGTGGGAGAGAGATAGAGGGTATAAGGGTTAAGGGTAGAGGGTAGATGGGGAGAGAGATAGAATTAGGGTTTAAGGGTTGAGGGTATAGGGGTTAAGGGTATAGGGTAGAGGGGAGAGAGATTGAAGGAGTGAGTGAGTGAGAGATAGGGAGTTGAGAGAGGGAGAGGGTATAGGGGTTGAGAGATGAGGGAGAGACTTGAGAGAGAGAGGGAGGGAGTGGGAGAGAGATAGAGGGTATAAGGGTTAAGGGTAGAGGGTAGAGGGGAGAGAGAGAATTAGGGTATAAGGGTAGAGGGAAGAGAAATAGAATCAGGGTATATAGGGTATAGACGAAGAGAGAGAAAAAAATCTATTAAAAAACCAACTTTCTCATAACGCGAGTGCGTTTTGAAGTAGAGATATGGCTGTTTTAGGAAGAAATGACACTCATGTTATAACAAAAGCACGTTATAACACAAGCACATTATAACGCGAGCGTGTTTTGTGTTGCACTAGAAATGGTAAAAAAAATCAATATACCCGTAATCTCAAGGCCCACATTTTGTATATTCTCCTTGTTTTGCACGTGCTCCGACAAAAAGTACCTTTTTGATGATGTTGTGAAGTGTGCATGCATGTTTTTCACATTCCCCCCACCTTTGCATGAAGTAGCATAGTTTTCATGTTGAAAGACATAATATCAATTCAAGTTTGACTTCCATTGAAAAATGATATACAATTGAAGTTTGGAGGGGAACAAGCTTTTGAAAAAGTCAAATTGTTGAGGAGTTTGAAGAAAGAAGAATATAAGGCTACATAATTGGATTGAACTTCTCCATTTGAAACTCTGGTTTTTTAGGTATGTGAAGTCTTTACACATTTTCTTTCATTCTATTATGGCTTTCTTTCATTTTTGTTATTTTGCATATTCCATGTTGATCATTGTTTGTTTGTCATTATAACCTTAGGTTGTCAATGCACATTTTAAATTACACAATTCTATACACTTCCCAATTAAGTTTTTAAACCACATCTCTTTGAGGCATTTTGTTATTTAACAATTGACTTACCTTGTGTATGCTTCCACATTTTGTATACACATATTTATGACATATGTTTTAAGGAAGTAAAATAAAACATCATTTCTCAATCCTTTATTATGGAAATGCATACCACTCTCTGAAGCTTTCATTGAGGTATTTTGTCAAACAATAATACCAAGCAGCTCATTGCCTTGTCTATGCTAACAAATTTTCCATACATCTCTCTAAAAAATTGGAATATACTCCTCCCACATTGATAGATCTTAGAAACTATTTTGGTTTTCATCTCTATTTATAAATTTACCTCATCACTAAACCTATCTCATCACATTTATTTGTCATATATTTTAAATGTTTCCTTGATTAGTCTACCTACAAGGGATTCTAACCCTTCTCTCCACTGTTAGAAGACTCTTTATTGAAGGCTAAGTTAGCAGCATGGGGAAAGGTGCAGCCTATGTTGCAATCATGGCTCAAAATGGAAGCATGGACAAAGCATTTGAATTTTGATGCAGCCAAGGGAGGTCCTGAAACACAACTGAACACAAAAAATAAACCAACAAGAACAATTCACAAGTCACAATTCTCAAAACTCTTCACTTTTCACCAAATGAACACTCTTCCTTGTACCATTTCCAACTCATTCAATTGGGTATTTCTTCTTGATAAGATTATTTTAGACCAAGAATTGAACCATTTCAAGGACCCTTCAGGGTACACAATCACATGCCAAAAAACCACTATTGGTTACTTTGAACAACTTTCTCAAATCAGGCTTTCTACGCCAACTAGGCCTCAAATTAGGACACTTTAGCAAAGAAACTTATCTTGAAACTTGACCAAAACCTCCAAACACATGTGGGAAGAAATTTAGATGTACTCAAACCAAAGAATTCACAATTAGTTCTCAAAAATTCATCCACCAAGATGCCAAAACCAAAAATCCTATTTTAAAGCCAAATAACTTAGGGCTTATTGGAAAACACACTTCCCAACCTTATCAAAACATGCCACCACCTCAAACAGGTCTAAAATGGCCTACAAAAACTCAATTAAAAAAGAAACAACGCTGCCCTAACACAATACTCACTTTACATGTCAAAACCTCTCAAATTCACATGGAAAACACCAAATTTCACTCTAGGGCTTCATGCCCAACTCAACCCTTGACCTCCCCTGTACACACTCAACATTCCCACACATTTTTAGTGATTTTGCATATCCATTCCTCAAGTTAGAGTGGCCATAGTGAAAGGAATGGGTTAATACACCATTTTAAATGACTTTCAAACCTTAAAACTGTGTGTTCAGGCCGGTCTTAGAAATGGTTGAGTAGGTAGGGGTAGCGTATACCTCATAGAAATGGGGTGTCACAGTGATTACATCACAATGACACCCCATTTCTATGAGGCATACACTGCCCCTACCTACTCAACCCTACTGCATTGGCAAGCTAGTGAGTGAGCTAAGCTAGCTCACTCACTAGGATTGAGAAGGTAGGGATAGCATATGCCTCATAGAAATGGGGTGCCACAGTGATTCATGGTGATGTATATCACCGTGACACCCCATTTCTATGAGGCATATGTTGCCCCTACCTTCTCAACCTTACCACATTGGAAAACTAGTGGAGTGTTGGCAAGATAGCTCACTCACTATATCACCATGAAGCCCCATTTCTATGAGGCATACGATGTCGCTACCTTCTCAACCCTACTGCATTAACAAGCTAGTGGAGCATTGGCAAGCTAGCTCACTCACTAGCTTGCCAATGCGGTAGGGTTGAGAAGGTAGGGGCAACGTATGCCTCATAGAAATGGGGTGTCACGGTGATGTAATCTCAAGTTACTCAGTTGAAGTTAACCTCATAATGATCACCTATAATGTATTTCAATTAGGTGTTTTTCAATTTGAATATGTAAGTGGTGCAGGAGCACCTTGCTCACAAAATGCCTACAAAAGTCAAAATTTCAAAAAATTGAATTTTCAAATGTAAAATATATGTAAAAGGTCATGTGAAGACCTATTTCAATGTATTTGAATGTGTATTAGGTCACTAGAAGGTGAGGTAATTGAATTTTCAAAAAAAAAAATGGTAAAAGTGCAAAAGTTGTAAAAATTATCAAAAATGCAAGAAAAGGAAAAAAAATCAAAAGTTGAAGAGTCTTTTTGTGGGAAATTGGAGGGATAGGTTGATGAAGGAAGTTGAAAAGGCAGTTTTTATTTGGGAAAAATCTATATAAAGCATGTAAGGTCAAGCAAAACAAAGATCTTTTGTATTCTTGAAGATTTACAATCAATAAAGTCCCTGTTTTAGTGATTTTCTGAGTTTTTCTAATTGTTCATTAACTTGTACAACTTGTACAGTAGTTTAAGGCATTGAATCTTGTTTTCTAAGGTAGAATAGTGAAGTATATTTCATTTGAATCTATTTAGGAGGGTATCCATTGAGTTTATCATTAGTTTGAACTAATTTTTCTCAACTCGGTCTGTAAACCCTCAAGATTGGGGTTTTGAGAGTCTAGATAACCAATAATGACTACACTGAATTTGATAGTTTAGATTAGTTGAGTAGGTTAGTATTAGGATGTTTTAGGTGTGTGTGTGTTTATTTGTGCAGGGGAAATCAAGAAACAAAGGTGGAGTTGCTGCTATAGGGTTTTATGATGAATTTCCAAGTGAAAAGTGTGGCTCCAAGTGGTGTTTTGAGGAAAAAAAAGTGTTAAAGGATGGAAGGAGGTTTAGAATGCATATGCAGACATATCTAAACATGTTTGGAGTAGTGGCTAATATTTTGAAGGTTTCAATGGTGTTTTCTATCAAACCCTCATTCTTTTTGCATGGTTTAAGCCTAAAAACAAGGATTCTATTCTTGGGTGTTTAATTGGGCCTTTAAGCCCCTAAATGTTGGTGAATCCTAAGTTTTCACACATGATAAAAGACTATTTGAAGTCATATGGGGTTTTGGAGTTGATTCATTGGTAGTCCCTTTGTAAATTTGGGTTAATTTGAAGCATTTCCCAATGGGTAGGCTATTGGTTTACATATATTTTCCAAAACAAGTATATATGATTTTTGGATATGTTAATATTGGAAAAAATGGGTTGCTAAAAAACTATCGGTCTAGGTTTGAAAGGGGCCCAATAAGAAGTTACACCTGATTCAAGGTTTGGAAACCTACTTGCAATTTGATGCCTTGATAGCTAAAATGGGCAAATATGTGTAAATAGTGATTTGAATGATTCTTTATGATTGAAACTGTGTGAACCCCAATCCTAGTACCTGCAAAACAACAAGAATAAACAAGTTAAACAAGAGATTGCAAGCTAAAACGAGGATTCCCCATGAAATCCATTTGCAAACTTCAAATTAGGAAAGAAAACAATGAAGAACACAATAAAAACAACAAAATAGATGGAATCCTAATTTAAATGTGCAAACTCATGATCCCATGAGGGAATTGGTGCCAATTTGATGTGAAAATTGGCCATTTCCCAATTCCTAAGATGCAAGCTTGATATGTTGATGATGATTGATCCACTTTGTTGATGAAGGATGAGAGCGCCAAACCAAAATCTTCGAAAACCTAGCTAAGAACTCAATGGTGATGGATGAAAATGGCTAAATATTTTAGCATAATAACTTTGCATAATTTGTGGATGATAAAATGAGGATATGAGCTCTTTATTTATAGAATGCCAAGATGGATGAATGTCCAAATTTGAGCAATGTGGGATTAACATTCATCCAATGACATGATGCCACTTGTCAATTTATGAGTGGATGGAGGATGTGCAAGATTTGGGGATTGTGCCAATAAATGCATATTTTTGAATTTCAAATTTGTTGAAATGACTTGCAAGAGGGAAGGGAAAATGCAATAAATGCCACTTGGCTCAAGGCAAAGGACATGTAGGATGAAGTTATTGCCTTGTTGGATGTACATGTTGACTTGGAATTTTTGAATTCAAATTGAGAGAATATTCCAAAAGATGCCTTGTGAGGAAAATAGAGATTTAATAAATGAATTAAATCTATTTTCATGTGCAACTTGCAAAATCTAGAGGATGGGACATGAGATGAGATTAAATTAATCAAGGGTTAATTAATCTAATGAGAGAGGTTAGATGATGTGACCTATTTGACTCAAATTTATGGATTTATTTAAATCAAATAAGAGAGGAATATGATAAGAGATTAATTAAATAAGGATTTTGATTTATTTATTTAAAAGAGATGGTGTTAGATTAAATCAAATAAGGTTTTAATTTATTTAATTTAATGGATAGACTTTAGAGATTTAATCAAATAAAATTAATTATTTAATTAAATAGGGATAATTAGATCAGATGGATTGATTTAATTAACAAAGAGAGTGACTTAATTAGATAAAATGATTTATTTAATTAAGGGATGAAAGTTGATGAATTTAATCAGATAAGGAGTTTGATTAAATGGTTAGACCGAGGGATGATTCAGGAAGAAACAATGTTAGTAGGTCGGGATCAAGTGCACATTGTCAATTAGTATATTTTACGTGTCTACAAAAACTTGTCTGAAAGGTGTTGGAAAACATGTCTCAATGCTTGGATAAGATCTAGGAAGCTAACTTGGTGTTTTGAGAAAGGTTTACACAATGTGTAAAATGATGTTTTGATTGTTAAAAAGTGGTAATCTAAGTAAACAATTTTTTTAGAGTTTGAATGTGTATTGAAACTACCAGTGGTTTGTAAGTGTGTATTTGATTTATTTTAGTAAATAATAGGTTGTTTACAGTGTCTTGGATGTCTGGTGAATGGTTAGTGTAGACATCGAAAATATACAGATTGATATCACACTCTGATCCTGACAACTAACATCGTTTCATCCTGAATCATCCCTCGGTCTAATCATTTAGTCAAATCTCCTTATCTGATTAAATGTATCATTATCCCTCTCTTAATTAAATAATTCATTTTATCTAATCAAGTCAATCTCTCTCTTTTGTTAATTAAATCAATCCATCTGATCTAATTATCCCTATTTAATTAAATAATCAAGTTATTTGATTAAATCTCTAAAGTCTATCCATTAAATTAAATAAATTAAAACCTTATTTGATTTAATCTAACACCGTCTCTTTTAATTAAATAAATCAAAATCCTTATTTAATTAATCTTTTGTCATATTCCTCTCTTATTTGATTTAAATAAACCCATTAATTTGAGTCAAATAGGTCACATCATCTAACCTCTCTCATTAAATTAATTAACCCTTAATTAATTTAATCTCATCTCATGTCCCATCCTCTAGATAATGCAAGTTGCACATGAAAATAGATTTAATTCATTTATTAAATCTCTATTTTCCTCACAAGGCATCTTTTGGAATATTCTCTCAATTTGAATTCAAAAATTTCAAGTCAACATGTACATCCAACAAGGCAATAAATTCATCTTACATGTCCTTTGCCTTGAGCCAAGTGAAATTTATTGCATTTTCCCTTCCCTCTTGCATGCCATTTCAACAAATTTGAATTTCAAATATTTGCATTTATTGGCACAATCCCCAAATCTTGCACATCCTCCATCCATTCATAGATTGACTAGTGGCATCATGCCATTGGATGAATGTTAGTGCCACATTGCTCAAATTTGGGCATTCATCCATCTTGGCATTCTATAAATAAAGAGCTCATATCCTTATTTCATCATCCACAATTTGAGTAAACTTACTATGCTCAAATCATTAGCAAATTCCATCCATCACCATTGAGTTCTTAGCTAGGTTATGCAGATTTTTGGCTTGGAGCTTTCATCAATCTTCATCAAAGTGGATCACTCTTCATCATCAATCAACAAATCTTGCATAAGAGTTGGGAAAAGGGCCAATTTCTACATCAAATTGGCACCAACTCCCACATAAGATCAAGAGTTTGCATGTTCTTAATAGAATTTAGTTTGTTTTTCATCTTCTTTCATTGTGTTCTTGTTTTATTTCTATTTTGAGTATGGTTAAATGGATTTTATGGAGAATCTTGGTCTTAACTTGCATTTCAATCTTCTAATATGTTTGTTTGTTGTGTTTTGCAGGTATTAAGATCTAGGTTCACACATTTGGCGCTAGAAGGAGGGCCTGAATTACAAATCTAACACATTTTAAATTTTTTTTGCTTTTTTATACAGTTCTGGTCGTAAATCCCCATTTTAGCGCTTTTGTGCACTGTTTCAACACTTTTGCACATTCTTTTAGCGCTTCTATGCACTATTTCAACGCTTTTTTCACATCTTTTAATGCTTCTGTAGGTTATTTTAGGGCTTCTGTAGACTGTTTTGGCGCTCTTTTCACATCTTTTAGCGCTTTTACAAGTTCTTTTAGCACTTCTGAACTTTTTTTTAGCGCTTATGCACTTTTTTTTAGCGCATGAGTACTGTTTTAGCACTTTTAGAGTCAATTTTAAAATGACTATATCTTGGTCATTCGAAGGTCTTTTTTGATACTTTTTTTTTTGAAATGGGGTAGAATTTCATAAGCTATCCAATGGTGTAGGTGTTTCTTAACTATTAATGAGTTAAAATTTTTAAATTTGCATCTAAAGTCAAAACACATCATAACTTGGTCTAAGTTTTAGGGTTTTTATGGTTAATGATTCATATAACCCCTATATTCTTTTGTTTCTTGATCTCATCTAATGTTTTTATCACTTTTATAGGTTAGGAAATCAAAAAGGTGTGAGGAAACAAAAGGAAAGCTTCTTATGACATCATTTCTCTATTCTATCAAGTGTCTTTAGACACTCTTGGAAGCAATTATAATTCCAAGTTTAAAGGATTTTATCACTTCAAGCTTTTAGGACTCAATAGATTTCAATTTGGGCTCTAAAAATAATAATAAAAAAGGCTTAAAATGAACATTAGAAATACAACTTACTAGAGTTTGTTTCTTTGGATAATAATTGAACAAAATGTCTATCATTCGTCTTTTGGTGCTCTACAAAGAACTCACATTTTGCTTTGTGGATTTAAAAAGAACAAGTGCAACTTTGTTTTTCGTGAGGGCTTACTTAAACTAACCTCATTGAAAAAGGACGTATGCGCTTCTCTCGCGCTTTATAGCAATCTTGAGAATCAAAAGACATTTTTCATGACTCTAGGGTGAGACAAAGCAATCACCTCCACACTTCGATTTGGGTTTAAAATTGAACATCTTGTGCGAGTGTGAGTGGGGACATTGTTGTATATATTCTCTCTCATTTTTTCCAACAAGGATTGATCGAGTTATGAATATTGTTCTTCATTCGCTTTTGTTTATCCCAGAGGGCCTATCTTGGGGAAAAAGTACTCACCCAAGGGAACGACTCAACTGGTAACACTCTAAAGCCAAGATTATTTCCAACCGGGATATAAATGTGGATATTGGAAGAAACGCCAATATCATGCGGTTGATTCCGACAAGATGGATCTGAAAGGGGACTCTTGTCGTATGGGTCAATCTCCACGAACAGAAAGTCCTTACTAAAACCCATGTGCTAGAATTTTCCAAAATCCTTTAATCTATTTGTTGGTGCAAGAACGGTCACTCTGAATCCACCCCACACTTTTACGGTCTTTTAGTAGAAATGGAAAGCATGCCATGAGAGTTTCATGGGTGTTGATGCTTGGCTGCCCCGATTGACGTTAATGAGCCATGGAGGGGAGTTAGTGGGGTCAAGCATCTAACCATTCGCTAAAAATGAGCATAGTTGGACTTGTCCAAGTGGGAATCCAACAAATATTGTCTTTCACATCCATAGGGTTGTACTTATTCTTGGGTTACAAAATGCATTGCTTAATTGAAAACTCCTTGAAAACAAACACTTAACATCATCATCCGAATTTCGAACCCTTTTGGAGACAAATACAATTGACTCGATCCATATTTTATTGCTTGCCCTTGGGATTCACATCCTTAGAGGTTTCTAAACATTGGATTACATCTCGATTTGTCTAATTAATTAAACAATAGGAAAAACCTTTCCTTAAGTTCATCAAATTTCCACATGGCATATCTTGTGGGGTTTGAAGAAGTTAGGAAATTGGACATTTAGTTTGAAAATCTAATCAAGAAAGTGTTTGTGGTAAAATAAATTCACTAATCAAGATGAAATCAATTGAACCCAACACGTGTGCTTGTGTATCTTTTGTCTTATGGTATTTTGAGAAAACATTGATCTTTTCGTTTGAAGGGAAAAGCATGTTCTTCAAAACCTTGGCCTTGTAAACAAGTCCTTCTTAGGTTCATTTAGGATCAAAATCAAACACTTCATCCATTTCAAACATTTATCATCCCATCCCACAAGCAACTTTAGAACTTTGGAAACACCATTCTAGACTTGGGTAAATCATCAAAATCAAAATCACCTTGTTTAGTTAGGAGTATGGGAATGCATCCTTTCTCATATCTCTAGTTAAATTAGCACCCCTTTGAACAAGTTTATCCTAAAGATCACATCCAACATCTTAGGGTTTTCAAGTTCATTATCCAAATCGAACAATCAAAATCAATCCCTAAGTCTAGCACTGATCCTAGGTCCCTAAATGTTCAACACTCATATCATTCACCCATTTTCATCCTCCATCTCATCATTGGTCCTAAACACCTTAGAGGTCACTTTTACAACAAGGTCAAAACACAAGAAAAGCATGGAATATAAACTTGATCCATACATCATAAGTGGTCCAAACCAACTAAACTATCAAAACCTTACAATGCCAATGGATTTACAACACTCACATTTATGCATGGGATCATTATCTCCCACAAATCTCAATGGTACAACAAATGTGAGTATGCCTAGTCAAAATATTGGAACATCTTTCCCGATGGTAGATCTAAATCCAAAACTACAAGTCTATCCACCAAACAATCAATACATAAGTCTTCAAACAAACAACGTCATGCCAAATGAGAATGTACCAAGTACAAGTTTTCCAAACATGAATCCAGAAACTTTGGGATAAATATGTTTGCAAATCATACGAATATTGTTCAAAATCCAAACAAGATGTTAACGACTCCAATTCAAGGTAACACCATGCAAAATCAAAGTTACCTAAATCAAGGAAATGTGATTCCCCATCACAACAATGTTCAATTTAAACCTATCATGCCAAATCTGAATGTCATCCCAAATCAGAACATTGTCCAAAATCTAACACCACAAGTGCACATCCTAAATCTGCTTGAACAAAAACCAAATCAGCTATATCAAGGGAGTCAAGATCGAAATCAAGATCAAATTTGGCAAGATCAAATTGCTACACTTACCTAAATAGTTGAGTCATTGCGCTAAGAGACATCTCCACCACCATTATCCATATCAACATCATTCCTTGGTTTAGGGCTTCACCCTTTACCTAGCACCAATCACTCCATCCAAATCAATCCACCTAACACCAATCAATTCATCACATCAAATCCTTTGGATATACCATTGACATTGCACCAACAGATGGTATCTAATTGAATGACAACATCAATCCTGACAAATCAAAATATGGTCTCCCAAGGGCCTGTCACCTCAGTCATTCCAACCATCCCTATCACACCCATCATCTCTCAAACCACTATGATCACTTCGAAAGTATCTCAACCACCCATCATTACATCCAACACAATTCCAAATCCACCACCACTACCACCAAAACCAAACGCAGCAAGACAATATAACATTGCGCTAAAAGCTCACCAGGCCTACCAAAAGGCCATCCAACAATATCTAGCCATGCAACAAGAAAAACAAGATCAACAAGTGCAACAAGCCTCTCAAGCGGCCCAAGCCTCTCAAGCTACCCAACAAACACAAGCACAAACACAAAAAATGACAACTGTTGAGAACAAGGATCAAGATCAATCCATCACTGAGCACCTTAAAGCTATGTCTACTTCATCCAATGATCAAATCAACATATGTCAAGAGTCACTTCTCAATCATGATCAAAATCCACCAACAATACCCAACAATGATCCAATTCAAGAAATGTCAACATCACTTGACTCTATTGTTGAAAACAATGTTCAAGATCTCTCAATTAAGGAGCACATTGAAGACATTTCCACCTCATTTGATGATCAACTCACCATACATCAAGAGCCACTTTTTAGTGGTCTATTTCAAGGAGTGCTAGGATTATTTAATCCTATTAACATAATGCACGATCCATCGACCAATAATCATGACGAAAATGTCTCTACATGACCTGATGAGTTAGAGGACATATCTCAAGAATTTATTCCAAAGCATGATCAACATCTTTCACCAAAGTTTAGTAGTGGTCCTTTCCAAGACATTTTGACACCCTTTGACCTCATGGTTACAGATACTGAAGGAACCCTCAACTTGACACTTGATCCAAGTACACTCAAAGATCAAGGGGATATTGAACCACTTACAATGACTAATGATCATGTCCAAGAACCATTTGTAAGTAATACATCCTTTGAAACTGACCCATGTCAAGAACTT
This sequence comes from Sequoia sempervirens, assembly GCA_007258455.2. Classification (NCBI taxonomy): domain Eukaryota; kingdom Viridiplantae; phylum Streptophyta; class Pinopsida; order Cupressales; family Cupressaceae; genus Sequoia; species Sequoia sempervirens. The sequence goes on along the minus strand of VDFB02270651.1, from coordinate 252,418,299 downwards.
GATCCAAAGCATGTTGAAAGCAACTCTGAAATTATTCAAGATCAAGCATTTGTATCTCCAAGATACTATAATGATCTAATGGACACTCTCCTATCTATACAAGATGCACATACTCTTCCATCTACCCATGAGATGCTTTCTGTGGATGGACACGTAGATGATCTTCATCTAGAACAAAATTATGTTACACAAAAGGAGCAGATTATTAATTCCTATAGTCAAACTGAGTTATCAACATCAGGATCAGATATATCCCAAATTCAGATTGAGGACATTAGGTATTCAGATATCCAGCATTATCTGCTCAAGGAAACAAGTCAAACAGAACAGTATAATTTAGAGTTAGTAGAGCAACAAATTGAAATAACATCTGCAGTGGTCGTTTATCAAAGAATGCATTCTAAACAGGAACCCTCAAAACAAGCAGAATCAAGGAACGAAGGTGCCACTACCACCATACTAGGGGAAACTATGTCTCAAGCAAACATCAACATAGGGAGCATGAAGAATCCTTATGATGAAACCAATGCCAATACTACAACCAGCCACGTCATGAATCTTCATCCACCCATCACCCCATCCATGAATTGGGACCAACATCAAATGAAAGAATTGAATCAAAGCGTAAGGAACATTATCAAAGTAGAAGAAAAAAGGAAGCATAATGGACAAATCAAATACACATGGATACCAAAACATACAAAGAAATATTATCCCTATCAAACTCCATCAGTCAAAAAAATTATGGGAAAAAAATAAAAAACGGAAAAGTATATATCAAAGATGTCCATAAAAGCAAAAGCAGGCTTTTCAAGTGATGTACAAAGTGTATCAAGCAGTTGGTCCCAATTCCATGCACACTTTCGTATCCACCCATCATTGCTCCTCTTCTCAAGTTTGGAGAGTCAAAGGTTCCAAACTATCAACCAATCCATCTCTTATCCCTAAACACATTCCATCCACGCCTCCGCACATGATATCCAATTCTTACATTGACCATGTATTGGAAACGACCCTTTATCATAAGGATTCGGGAGGTACTCTATCGCGTTGTGTGCACCAAGATGAAGTCAACTCTAGTATCAACGAAGTAGATCAGAAATCTCAAAAGTTGCATTCAAGTGCATGTATCTTAGCAAAGTAGCTTCTTCAAGAAGGATATCAATGGCACATTATGATAGGGGCATCTACATCAGCGACACCTTGTGATTCAACATGAGCTTAAAATCTTTCAAAAAAAACAAAAAAAAAAATCAAAAAAATCAGAAAAAGAATTGAAAACAGAAAAGAGAAAAATCGTCCTCTAGTGAAAACCACTATGGTGGCACTTTGGGAAAGACCACTATGAAAACTTGGCAAACAAGCATCATGTGTGGAATCGAGCATCTACGTGTGCCACTTTAGGTGAAAGCATCTCATCCCATCCGTAATAAATTGAGCATTCCATCCATCTTAGTCACAATAAATCCATTCATCCATGAACCATTTACCCAATCCATCTTTATCCATCAACATCCATCATCCAAGTTATCTTGATCTTGATGAAAGTTTGGGGCACATTTTATGCTTGCTTATGGTAAACATCTTGACATGGGGCATTGTAATTAATCTTATCCTATGCAGCATTATCCAAATAACCATCCTCTATGTGAACACCTTATCTTATCGCAAGATAATCCATATCCATCCATCCACACACCTATCCGAGCATCCATACATCGCATTCCATACATTGCTAGACACTGGGGGCAGATATTTGCATCTTGCTTTGGGAATAAATCTTGATCTATATCCTCCAACTTATGTGGCGATCTGAACATTGGCAAACATAATATCAAATTGGTTAAGCATTTGCGATCCAAAATCCGAATCACTAGCCCATGGCACATTTTGACGAGAAGACATTCCTTATCAGTTTTCATCTTTCATCGAACATCAATCCAAGTAATCACTATCAGTCGCATCTAATTTACACTTCAAACATCATGTCAAATCATTCAAACAACTTTTGTTTCAAATCAAGCTTCATCAATCATGATCAACCGAATCCAATCAATCCATCATCATCTCAGGATATTCTTCTCAATCCTTGTGTTGCTTAACACTATCCTTGCATTGCTGTGCATCCTCAACAATGTTATCATCATCAATCCTAATCAATCTATCATTGCATTGTTGTGCATCTTCAATAATGTTATCATCACCAATCTTGATCAATCAATCCTTGCATTGTTGTGCATCCTCAACAATGTTATCATCATCAATCCTAATCAATCAAATCCTTGCATTGTTGGGTATCCTCAACAATGTTATCATCATCATCAATCCATCGATCTGATCAATCAACCTTAGCTTGGTTTTCAACAAAATCTGAAAATAGATCACAGATATCGTCCAACACATGTCCATATCCAAATTGTCAAAATCATGCAAAAATAAAAAAAAACATCAGAAAATTAGAAAATCCAAAAACATCCAAAACATATCAAAAAAATCTAAAAACACTCAAAAAATAGAAAAACATCAAAAACATGGAATCCAAACTACGTCGTCTCTGAGCTTAAATGTAGGCAAGACTAATCTTTGATCAGCCCCCGAGACTCAAAAATCCAAAAACATAAAAAAAAGACATCAAAATCCATAAACATTTAAAAAACACAAAACCCAAAAACATTGGAAAAATAAAAAATCAAAACATTTGTAAAATCTCAAAAACACCAAAAACAGCCTCAAAAATTTTCAAAATGTCAAAAACATCCAAAAATTCAAAAAAAATCCATTTGTCTCATCTTGCTTTCACCCACAATAATCAATCATCCATAATAAACTGATCGTCACCTTCATCCTTTGGAAAAACAAACAAAAACAATCACAACAATTGGAAAAATCAAAGCTTCAATCGTAAAATCAAAATTGAAACAACAAATCTTTAAAACAAAATCAAACTCTTGATCATTTTCAAACATTTCAATCAACCTTATATCAATAGCCTATCAATCAACTTATCAAACCATCATCATCCTATACAATGCATGTCCTAGGATATATCATTTCGACAATGGGCATCATTTTGGATATCACCTTGGATTCTTATCCTATCAAAACACATCCCTTTGGCTGAAGGTATGAAGAACATTGGCTTGTTTGTGTTCTTGATCTTTTCTTTTGGTTTGTCTTATTGTGCTCATTCCAAGGACCTCTCAATGATGCCCCCAATGAAGGGATTTAGAGAGATAGGAATGGGGCAACAATCATTATCTTTTTATCTGTTGTGCTTGTTGGACGTTCTTGTAATATAACCTTGGCGAATACTTGCTTTGTTAGGTACGTCCTAGCAAGGTTTTTGTATGTCAAGTGTGAACAAGAATACTCCTATCTGTTTGTCAAGTCAAAGTCCATCGCATTAGGTACAACGCCATCCTGGTTCTCTATACTTTGATGCATCGTATCTAGGTGTGTTATCAAACAATAAGGTAATTGGCCCTTTTAAAATCCCAACTCCTTGGTAAGCAAATCATCATCATCATCATCATCTCATGTCTTGTTGGAATCTCTTGTTTTCTTCTATCTCTTGCTTTTCGCGCTAACATGGTACCATGATAGTTAATCATAAATCATCACCATTGCATCTATCTTGTATCAACAAATCATCAACATACTACATAATGCATATCATATCATATAGAAAGCATTAATCATAACACATGCATTACATTTCCATCATTATATAAACATACTATTATAAGCATTCTTTATAGATAAGCACATCCATTTTATTACATTGCATACATTTTTACATTGCATTGCATCCATTACATTGCATAACATTGTATCTATCACATAAATCCTCGCATAACATTCATTTGCATGTCATAACCATTTCACATTACCACATATTACATAATCATACATAATAGGCACATAAGCATTATCAGATAATCCATTGCACACATTACGTTCATATTACATTACGCATCATCATACCACTTTGCACTAACATATCATTGCATCACATCAAAATCACCGGCTCATATATATCATCAAGAATGCAACTGTCATGGTATAAATCAGGATCAAGGGGGTGTAATATATCAAAAATAGGCATGAGGCTACCCATGGCTAATGACTGTCTACATCATCACATATGTCCACATCAAATATTCGAGTTGAACTGATCTTGAACCTCTTTTTTGAGAGATCGGCCCTCAAATCAAACCTCTTCGCCCGATCTCTCAAGGGGGCAGTATACCGGTGTAATTCTTTTCGCTGGGGCAATAGTGGGGCATCCGAAAAATCAGAGAAATTTTGACTTTTGATCAGGGCAAGGTTATTCTTTGAACTAACGCAACAAGTGCATCGCTTCAAAGAGGGGCAAAATGTAGACATCAAAAATAGACAGATTGATATCACACTCTAATCCTAACTACTAACATTGTTTCATCCTGAATCATCCCTCGGTCTAATCATTTAATCAAATCTCCTTATCTCATTAAATTCATCAATATCCCTCTCTTAATTAAATAAATCATTTTATCTAATCAAGTCAATCTCTCTCTCTTTTGTTAATTAAATCAATCCATCTGATCTAATTATCCCTATTTAATTAAATAATCAAGTTATGTGATTAAATCTCTAAAGTCTATCCATTAAATTAAATAAATTAAAACCTTATTTGATTTAATCTAACACCATCTCTTTTAATTAAATAAATCAAAATCCTTATTTAATTAATCTCTTGTCATATTCCTCTCTTATTTGATTTAAATAAACCCATTAATTTGAGTCAAATAGGTCACATCATCTAACCTCTCTCATTAAATTAATTAACCCTTAATTAATTTAATCTCATCTCATGTCCCATCCTCTAGATAATGCAAGTTGCACATGAAAATAGATTTAATTCATTTATTAAATCTCTATTTTCCTCACAAGGCATCTTTTGGAATATTCTCTCAATTTGAATTCAAAAATTTCAAGTCAACATGTACATCCAACAAGGCAATAAATTCATCTTACATGTCCTTTGCCTTGAGCCAAGTGGAATTTATTGCATTTTCCCTTCCCTCTTGCATGCCATTTCAACAAATTTGAATTTCAAATATTTGCATTTATTAGCATAATCCTCAAATCTTGCACATCCTCCATCCGTTCATAGATTGACTAGTGGCATCATGCCATTGGATGAATGTTAGTGCCACATTGCTCAAATTTGGGCATTCATCCATCTTGACATTCTATAAATAAAGAGCTCATATCCTTATTTCATCATCCACAATTTGAGTAAACTTACTATGCTCAAATCATTAGCAAATTCCATCTATCACCATTGAGTTCTTAGCTAGGTTATGCAGATTTTTGGCTTGGAGCTTTCATCAATCTTCATCAAAGTGGATCACTCTTCATCATCAATCAACAAATCTTGAATAGGAGTTGGGAAAGGGCCAATTTCCACATCAAATTGGCACCAAATCCCCCATAAGATCAAGAGTTTGCATGTTCTTAATAGGATTTAGTTTGTTTTTCATCTTCTTTCATTATGTTCTTGTTTTATTTCTATTTTGAATATGGTTAAATGGATTTTATGGAGAATCTTGGTCTTAACTTGCATTTCAATCTTCTAATATGTTTATTTGTTGTGTTTTGTAGGTATTAAGATCTAGGTTCACACAGTTAGAAGTAGACTTAATGGTTTGTATTCTTATTCCCTCATTGAAACAAATTGAAATGATGAGTAATTGGTTGAAAAATGAAAGAATTGAATGGTTTAATGTTGTTGATCAGGTTATGGCTTTGATATAGTCAATATGATGTTGGTAAGGTTGTTTTTGAATCTGATAATGACATGGAATACTGATGAAGTGCTCTACTTGTTGGTTGCCTTATAGTTTCTAATGGGAAAAGTGGGATTTTGGTGAATGGCTAAGTGAATTTTTCATGAAAGTTGAGCAAAAGAATGATGTTTGTTTAATTTGATCTTCTCATGTTAAGTTTGGGTCAAAAGTACCTTGATGCTTTGTGGATCCTGGTAGATGCTCTTGCATTAGTAAGCAAGGGGTTCCAATCTTCACAAACCTCAAATGAATGAGTTTCAAACAAAGTTTCAACCAACAACTATCTATCTCTTTAATTTTAACCCTTCACTTTTGATGCAGGAGCATCCAATGGTGTAAGGGCAATCTTGCATCACCCAAAAATAGTTAAATTTTAAGTTTCTCAATTTTTTAGATGTTTTTACATTTTTGGATACCCTTTTTGTCATAATGAAATTCTCAATTTACGATTTTTATTTTTTGTTCCTGGGTTGAAAGATATTGCAGTTTTAGTTTCCCATATTTGCACCTGAAAATCTTCCAAGTTAGATTTGAGGTACTTAGAGTTCCCGGAATGGCCCTGAAACTTTCCAAAATTGGTGTAGAAAATTTCAAGCATGTTATTGACTTCGAGACCTTTCCAACGGTTCAAACGGTTCACGAATCGGAGTCCCGGATCAAAAGTTATGGCCCCGAGAAGTTGGCGTACTTTCTAGAATATACAATTGCAAATGCTCTTTTAAAATTTGAACTTTATGTTGTAAATTTTTGGCGCCAAACCGCCTAAACTCAAATTTGAATGTTTTTTTGGCTCCAAACTAATGAGGAGCTCTATTTATGGGCGGGTTTCTAATTTTTGGGTAACTTTTTGGGGACAAGCTCGCATACTACGAAAGGGTTATTCTGTAGCTTTCTGTAACTGCATGTGTTGTAGAACTTGGGGATTTGAGATCCTCTACATGTAAACTCCATTTTATGAATAATAAAATTATTATCTTGTTTGTGGGTTATTTTACTGTGTCTCGGTGCCCTCATCAAATGGTATCGAGCAAGTTTTCTTGAGTGTGGACAGAATCGCCAATGGTGAGGCGGTTCACACGGAGACCATGGTTGTGGGTCAAAGGTCAAAGAAAGATCCTCAAGAGTGATGCACAGTAGGTGTGGTGGTGCTAGAGGTGAGTGGTGGTAGAAATGCTGAGTGGAAGAGTGCAGGTCCTCCAGAGGACAGTTGATCGCGTTACAAGGCATTGAGAAGAGGGTTAAACCCGAGGGAGGAAAGTGAGGATGAAGAGGAGAGGAAGAAGGTTCGAGATGTAGAAGAGGAAGAAGAAGCAATTGATCAAGACCAAATCGACTAATAAGGGCCATTTCAAAGATGGGAAAAAGACCCAGACGAAGTCCTAGTTGATACGGAAGTCTGAACCGGAAGAGTTGATATTTGGATCAACGAGCTAGAAGAATATTTTGAGTATGAGGAAATAGAGGACCCAGATCGGGTTAAGTTTGCGAAAATGAAGCTAAAGGGCCATGCTAGTATTTGGTGGAAAGAGGTCCAGTTGGAAAGAAATCGAAGAGGAAAATGCAAGATCACCAGATGGGATTGCATGGTAGAGCTTGAGTTCATACCCGGTGGATTCTGAGTTAGATTTGTTGAAGAAATTACAAGGGTTGAAACAAGAAAGCAGATTTGTGAAAGAATATAAATGATTTTCACAAGATAATCATCAAAATGGTCACACAGAGGCCAATAAGGAGAAGGTAGCCCGATATCTTAATGGGTTACGACCGAGCATTCAAGAGGAGTTAAGCCTAGTCGGAATGACCACCATTGAGGATGTGTATCAGTTTGCTCTGAAGGTGGAAGAGAAGTTGAACAAAAGATTTGATGGCAAGCAAAAGGACGAGGAGGTCAAAGTGGAAGGGGCAGTGGAAGACCTTCAGGAAGCCGAAATGATGATGAAAATAAAAGTGAAGATGTGGGTGCAGTGAAGCCAAAATGACAACTACCACCACCCTCATGATCAAAGCGTTAATTGATCAAAGAGGTGAAGGGGCGAGGGAGATATGGACAAAGGATGGAAGGGTGGTTCGAGGAGACATGTTTCGGTGTGGTGAAAAAGAATATCGAGCCTATGAATGTCCACTACACCAAGGAAGGGCAGACAAAAGGCCAGAAATTCATGGAAGGGTTGCGCATGGAGATGAGGAGGCCCAATCTGAACATTCAGATGATGCTGAAAGGGGAGAAGCCCTAGTGATTAGGAGAGCCCTAGTGACTGAGGAAAATGAACTAGAACAGAGGAAGAATTTGTTTCGCACAAGGTGCAAGTGTGAAGGAAAATGTTGTAATGTCATTATTAGCGGTTAGAATCTTGATGTCATTGTCGAGAGATGGTCTAAAAGTTGAAATTTGAAGGAAAAGGCACGCATCATATCAGATTGCTGGTTGCAAAAAAAACCTAAAGTTTGGTCAATGAGTAGTGCCTAGTAAAGGTTAAGATGAAGGCTACCATGATGAGGTACTCAGTGATATCATCCCATGGATGCATGTCACATGTTGTTGGGGAGGTCGTGGCAGTTTGATAGGCGAGCTATACATGATGGCCATGCAAACACTTATTTCTTGACAAAGGATAGGGTTCATCACAAGTTGAAACCCCTGAAGGAGACCAAAGAAAAGGTATGCAGTAGTGCTAGAATTTGTTATGTAGATGGAAGAAAAAATTTAGAAGGTATGAAGCATGGGCGTGTGTGTTATGCATTGATTCCTAGAGTGAGTAAGGAGGATAGTGAGAAGGTTCCAGAAGAAGTTTCTGGGATGTTGGATGAGTTTCAGGATATTGTTTCTGATAATGTACCTGAGGGTTTACCACCAATAAGGAAGATCAGTCATCAGATTGAATTGATTCCTGGAGCTAGTTTGCCAAATAGGGAAGCTCATAGAATGACTCCAGCAGAAAATGAGGAGTTGAACAAATAAGTTCAAGAGTTGTTGAGAAAGGGTTTGATACAGGAGAGTTTGAGTCCATGTGCAATACCTGCAGGACTAGCACCAAAGAAGGATGGGGAGTGGAGGATGTGTACAAATTCTCGAGCCATAAACAAGATAACAATCAAATCTGATTTCCCACCTTAAGGATGGATGACTGATGTTTGTTTGAGTGGAGTTGATTACTTCACAAAGATAGATCTGAAGAGTGGATATCACCAGATTCGGATTAGAGAAGGAGATGGATGGAAGACAACCTTCAAAACTAAAGAGGGCTTGTATGAATGGTTAGTCATGGATTTTGTGATAACCAATGCGAGCACATTCATGCGGCTCATGAACAAGGCAGTAAAAGAATTTCACAGGGAAGTTTGTTATTGTATTTAGATGATATTTTGATTTTCAGTAAGACATTAGATGAGCATCTGATGCATATTTAGAGAGCCTTTGAGAAGTTAAGAGAAGAGAAACTGTTGATTAATCTGAAGAAGTGCAGTTTTGTGAGAGGGATTTAGTGTACTTGGGGTTTGTTGTCTCAGCAGAAGGTCTCAAGATGGACCCAGAGAAGGTGAAGGCTATTCCGGAATGGCCTACCCCAAGAACTGCTTCCGAGGTGAGATCTGTCCATGGTTTGGCTAGTTTTTTATAGAAAGTTCATTAGAAACGGTAGTATTTGTGGACCCACATTTGAAACAATGAGGGATAGAAAAGAATTCAAATTAGACCTTTGAAATGACGATTTTTTTGAATTGTTGAAGGTGACAAAGCAACCTTTTCTAGCCCTCCCAGATTTCAACAAGGTGTTTTAGGTGGATTGTGATACCAGTGGTTGTGCCATTGGAGCAGTGTTGAGCCAAGAAGGTAAGCCCATTGCCTATTTCAGTGAAAAGTTAAATGATGCCAAGAGAAAGTATTATGTATATGATCAGGAATTTTATGCAATAGTTCAAGCATTAAAGAAATGGAGACATTATTTGTTGCTAAAGGAATTTGTTCTATATACTGATCATCAGGCCTTGCAGTACATAAATAGTCAGGGAAAATTAAATCAGAGGCATATGAAATGGGTAGAGTTTTTGCAGAGTTATATCTTTGTTTTGAAACATAGGAGTGGGAAGTCAAATAGGGTTGCAGATGCCTTAAGTAGGAGGCATACATTGATGACAAAGATGCAGATTGAAGTGGTTGGGTTCAATGAACTCAAGACACTGTATGCAGAAGATCCTAATTTTGCAGAGGCTTGGAAAGCTTGCAAGGAACCTATTACAGTGGACATGACAAGGTGGTTGGTTTTCATAATCTAGGATGGCATATTATTTAAGGGAAGTCAATTGTGTATCCCAAGGAGTTCCATGAGAGAGAACCTGATAAAGGAGAAGCATAGTGGTGGAATGGCAGGCCATTTTGGTCGAGATAAGACCATCGCCATTATCAATGAGCATTATTATTGGCCTCAGTTGTCACATGATGTGAAGAAGTTTGTACAAAGCTACAGGGTATGTCAGATGGCTAAAGGAGTGAGCCAGAATATAGGCTTATATCAACCCTTACCTGTACCAAAGAGGCCATAGGAGGATATAAGTATGGAATTTGTTTTTGGTTTGCCAAGGACACAACGAGGAATGATTCCCGATCTTTATGCATTAGTTGGTAGGTTTTAAGAATATGACACATTTCATTCCATGTAAAAAGATCCATGATGCAGTCCACATTGCTGACTTGTTCTTCAAAGAAGTGGTGAGGCTACATGGTCTGCCAAAAAGTATAGTTTCAGATCGTGATACCAAATTCATGGGATACTTTTGGAGGACCTTGTGGAAAAAGTCGAGGACAGAGTTCAAGTTCAGTTCTGCACACCACCCACAAACTGATGGGCAGACTGAGGTTGATGCGGGGAGTTTGGGTAACTCACTGAGATGTTTGGTAGGAATAAACTCAGGATGGGACTTGATCTTGCAGGAGGTAGAATTTTCTTACAACAATTACGTCGCGGAAGACCTGGTAGATCACCATTCCAGATTGTGTATGGAGGTAGCCCCAGAACAACTCAAGAATTGAGGAAGATGGACCAAGAGAAGAAAGTAAGTGCTGAAGCTGAAGATTTTGCACAACACATCAAGGATATACATGAGAAGGTAAGAGAACATATTAACAAGATGAATATGCAGTATAAGGCTAAGGCAGATCAGAAGAGGAGGTATAAGGAGTTTCAGATTGGTGATAAAGTGATGGTCCACTTGAGGAAAGAAAGGTTTCCAGTGGGAACATATAACAAATTGAAGATGAAGAAGTTCGGTCCCTGTAAAATTTTGAAGAGGCATGATTCAGGGAATGCATATGAGGTAGAGTTGCCAGATGGATTCAACATTTCCCCTGTGTTCAACATTTCAGATTTGACAGAGTATCATGAAGGTGGCGCAGAGGAAGTACCAACGATGGAACAATGTGGGATTCCAGCACCTACTTCAGAAAAGGAGGAGATTGAAGAAATCTTGGATAGTCGTGTGGGAAGGAGTACCGAGGGCAGTATGAAGAATATCTGGTGAAATGGAAAGGAAGGCTATTGAAGATTTATCCTGGTTATCTAAGGCAGCGGTTGACCGGTTGGGTTTTCCTCAACCATCACGAGACGTGATGGGGTTACTTCTCAAATTACCCTGGTGTCGGATGCAGAGCATCCAGTGGTGTAAGGGCAATCTTGCATCACCCAAAAATAGTTAAATTTCAAGTTTCTCAATTTTTTAGATATTTTTACATTTTTGGATACCCTTTTCATCATAATAAAATTCTCAATTTACGGTTTTTATTTTCTGTTCCTGGGTTGAAAAATATTGCAGTTTTAGTTTCCCAGATTTACACCTAAAAATATTTCGAGTTAGATTTGAGGCGCTTAGAGTTCCTGGAATGGCCTCAAAACTTTCTGAAATTGACGTAGCAAATTTTTAGCGCGTTATTGACTTTGAGACCTTTCCAACAGTTTGAACGGTTCGTGAATCGGAGTCCTGGATCAAAAGTTATGGCCTCGGGAAGTTGGCGCACTTTCTAGAAGATACAATTGCAAATGCTCTTTTGAAATTTGAACTTCATGTTGTAAATTTTCAGCGCCAAACCGCCTAAACTCAAATTTGAATATTGTTTTAGCTCTAAACTAATGAGGAGCTCTATCTATGGGCGGGTTTCTAATTTTTGGGTAACTTTTTGGGGATAAGCTCGCATACTGCGAAAGGGTTGTTCTGTAGCTTTTTGTAACTGCATGTGTTGTAGAACTTAGGGATTTGAGATCCTCTGCATGTAAGAAGTTCCATTTTCTGAATAATATAATTATTCTCTTGTTTGTGGGTTATTTTTTGTCTCAGGTTGTGCCCTCATCAACTTTTCCTTATCTAGGAGGTCAGTAGACCCTAGTTTTAGATATTTTCTTACAAAATTCTCAAATGACTTCACAAAAAAATGATTGATCTAGATAGCCATTATTGAGTTACAAAACATACTTCAAAATCAATAGTGACTGTCTTGGGACATGTGCATCAAAAATGACCAAAATACAAAAGGGAAACAATCTTTGACGAGGTATTACTCAGAACCATGGTGCTTAAAAAATCTCTATCTGAGCCTACAAGATCACGTTGGGCCCCTCTACAAAAGCCTGTCTTGATTTTTTCTATCTCGGAGTGGTTTTCCCGTGGCGATGGATTTTCACTTGATGGAAAAAGTGTCAAATGCACGCAGTGCAAAGTTGCAAAGTGGTGCAACTTTCATTCTACAATTCGTGTGACCAAACGAATTGCTCCAACATGTTCAAATATGTATGTTTACGCTAGACATGGTCCTCTTTCACACCCAAACACATGGAATCGCTTCAAGCTACATTCAACCAAATTGATCCCTTAAGAATCCAAAGTACAAAATGGATGCAAACTTCATCATATTGTTACTTGGATACTGTGACATTTAGAAACTTCTTGTCTTATCCTACAACATTGCGTTGGGCCCCTCTACAAAAAATTCTCTCAGTTTTGGCTATCTCAGAGTGGTTTTCCCGTGGCGGCAGATTTTCACTTGATAGAAAAAATGTCAAATGCAAGCAGTGCAAAGTTGCAAAGTGGTGCAACTTTCATTTTGCAACTCGTGTGACCAAACAGACTATTCTAATGCATCTGAATATGTATGTTTACTTTAGACATGGTCATCTTTTGCACCCAAACAAACAAAATCACTCTGAGCTACTTTCAACTGGATCGATCCTTTAAGAGTCCAAAGTACAAAATGGATGTAAAATTTAGCATATTGTTACTCAGATACTGTGATGCTTAGAAATTTCTTGTCTAATTGTATAGGATCATGTTGGGCCCCTCTACAAACACCTCTCTTGGTTTTGGCTATCTCAGAGTGGTTTTCCCGTGGTGGCGGATTTTCACTTGATGGAAAATGTGTCAAATAAAAATAGTGCAAAGTGGTGCAACTTTCATTCTACAACTCGTGTGACCAAATGGACTGTTTCAATGCATCTGAATAGGTATGTTTATACTAGACATGGTCCTCTTTCGCACCCAAACAAGTGAACATGCTCTGAGCTATGTTCAAATAGATCGATCCCTTAAGAATCCAAAGTATAAAATGGATGCAAACTTCAGCATGTTGTTATTTGGATATTGTGATGCTTAGAAAAATATTTTCTAATCCTACAGGATCACATTGGGCCCCTCTACGAAAACCTCTCTTAGTTTTGGCTATCTTAGAATGGGTTTCTACTGGCGACGAATTTTCACTTGATGGAAAAAGTGTCAAATGCAAGCATTGCAAAGTTGCAAAGTGGTGCAATTTTTATTCTGCAACTCGTGCGACCAAACGGACTATTCCAATGCATCCGAATAAGTATGTTTACAAAAGACATGGTCCTATTTCTCACCCAAATATGCGGAATCACTCTGAGCTACGTTCAACCAGATCGATCCCTTAACAGTCAAAAGTGCAAAATAGCTGCAAACTTCAATATGTTGTTACTCAGATACCATGACACTTAGAAACTTTTCGTCTGATCCTATAGGATTTCATTGAACCCCTCTACAAAATATTTTTTGGTTTTGGCTATCTTGGAGTGGTTTTTCCGTAGTGGCAGATTTTCACTTGATGGAAAAAGTGTCAAATGCAAGCAGTGCAAAGTTGCAAAGTGGTGCAACTTTTGTTCTGCAACTTGTGTAACCAAACAAATTGTTCTAATGTGTTTGAATAGGTATTTTTATGGTAGGAATGGTCCTCTTTCACACCCAAACATGTGGAATCACTCTGAGCTACGTTCAACCGAATCGATCCCTTAAGAGTCCAAAGTGCAAAATAGCTACAAACTTTAGCATGTTGTTACTTGGATACCATGATGCTTAAAAACTTCTTATCTAATCCTACAAGAGTGTGCTAGGCCCCTCTACAAAAAAATATCTTAGTTTTGGCTATCTCAGAGTGGTTTTCCCATGGTGGCGGATTTTTACTTGATGGAAAAAGTGTCAAATGCAAGTAGTGCAAAGTTGTAAAGTGGTGCAACTTTCATTCTGCAACTCGTGTGACCAAACAAACTGTTCCAACGTGTCCAAATAGGTATGTTTATGCTAGGCATGGTCCTCTTTCACACCCAAATACACGAAATTTCTCTGAACTACATTCAACTGGATTGATCCCTTAAGGGTCCAAAGTGCAAAAGGAAAACAAACTTTGGCGGGCTATTACTCGAAAACCGTGATGCTTACAAACTCTCTATCTAAGCCTACAGGATTGTGTTGGGCCCCTCTACAATAACCTCTCAATTTTTTTTTATCTCAGAGTTATTTTCCTATGGTGTCCAGTTTTCACTTGATGAAAAAAGTGTCAAATGGAAGTAGTGTAAAGTTGCAAAGTGGTGCAACTTTCGTTTTGCAATTCATGCGACCAAGCAAACTGCTCCAACGCATCTTGATAAGTATGTTTATGCTAGGAATGGTCCTCTTTCACACCCAAACATGCAAAATTGCTCTGAGCTACGTTCAACTAGCTTGATCCTTTATGATGGCATGCAAAACAATGGAAAAAATAAATATACACACGAGGTTGAGAAGTCTGAGTATTCCACACAAAAGCGTATGATCATTGGTACAGAGCACCTTGTTCCTTCATTTGATGAAGAAGGTCTAGTTCAATGGTTTTAGTCATTATAATGTCAAATAAGGCCATGATAGGCCATTTTGTAATCTTGCTGTTAGTTTTGAGTTAGTGTGGGGTCATTTGAGTCAATTATGTAAGTACAAATAAGAAAATAGCATTGGTAAAAGCATTGGAAGATATTACTAACACTGCCCCTGTTCAAAATTCAAAATTTAGGCCTTAAAAGCAAGGCTAGACGAGGTGAAAAGAATAAATTGCTTGAAAATAAGTTAGAATAGGTTGGAAATAGGGTGAGGTCATGGAGTTTGATGTGTTCAAACGGTCTGCAAGGAAAAGGGAGGTCAAAAGTATGTTATGGCATGATGCCCTAATTAGGAATAGAGGGGTTTTGAATGGAAAAGAGAGGTTTGAGGGAGTAAAAGTGGGTAAAGTCAAGGGGTAGCATAATTTGGTGGTCAATTAAGTTTGTGTAGGTAGAATGAAGAGTGTTGGAAGAGGTTTTGAGGTTGTATGACATTTGGATATGAGGTTTTCAATAAACCCTAGTGAAATTTGAGAAAAGTGAGGGTTTAGAGGATAGTGGGGTTAGAGGGCCAATCACGCCCTAAAAATTATGAATTTTGTGGATTTGTAGACTAGTAAATACTTTCCAATGGTGTTTTGCAATTGGAAGAGTGATTGAGAGCATGTTTCTTTGTTAAATAGACCTATTCGGGGGTCTAGGACAACGTTGAGTCCATTTCTTATTTGTATTATAAATTATAACTTGCTTTCTCCCGAGTCCATTTTGTATACAAGAAATAATATTACAAAAAATTGACATATAAATATTTTGATGTGTTTATATGGTGACGCATCAAGAACATAACAATTCATTTTGCACTATCAAGATTATGCTGTGAAAATGTTTAAAGACTATTGAAAATAAATGTTTGTATGATAATGTGTCAAGAAGTTAACTACTTCATCTACTTTGAATGTTATGTTTTTCAAGTTTTCTAAAGATTATGTATCATTTTCTTAATTGAGTTGTTCCAATCAAAGGATTAAATATATTGGAATTTTTTTATGAATCATTTCATGGAATACCAATTGAAAACATATATTTTGCTTTTAGATAAAGTTGTTTTGCATCAATCAATTAATATTCAAGACAAACCATGAAGGACAACAATGATCAATGCTAGGGCTAACCAATTAATTAGTATAGACGTGAATAAGTCAAGCATGTACATGTGAATAAGGGAAGCACAAGTACTCAAAAATACATAAGCCTTGAAGTATACACACAAATACATAGTATACACAAATTAATACAAAATATATGCATGAATACAATGTATACACATGAAAACACATAAGCCGCAAAGTATACATTAGAACACACGTAAGTCTCAATGTATACATGTAAGTTGTAATGTATACACTTGAATACACGTAACTCATATCTATTGAACCATAAATTTAGAATGCAAATATGGACACCATTGATAAAAAAGATTTGTATTAACCAAATAGCCATGTAGGTATACATCAATATATGTTGATATAAGTATGAAATATAGGTACAAAATAGCCATGTAGGTATACAACTTAGGCATACAACAAAGGGCTTTGGAATCAAAAGTCATTTCTCTCCATGCTATGGAAATAAATTCTTTCCCTTTGCTTGTTGATTGGATGGTGATAGGCTTATCACTCGTTTGTGCTATGCTCGAGGAGTGTTCATGCTCCTCCTCCTAGTGTTTAGTTCATGGTGAAGTTTTAACTATTACAATAAGAAGTAAAGACATTAATATATAGAAATTACATTATAAAAAATGATATATTTAACAAAATAATCACTTATTGCAATCTCATGATCACTCTCCAGGAGGGAAATATTCACACGCCCATGCTAAGGCATGGTCAAGCTCTATATAAACCATCCAAATAGAAATTAAACTACAAATCAATAATGGTTTGATTTTTCACTAACTAACATCTATAACAATGAATGTAAATTGAAATTTACTAATTTTCCTCATACCTCCCCTGTCAGAGCCATCAAGGATTGTATAGCAGATAAAACACTAATTTCCATTTCCCTCATCACATTCAAAGGTGTTTAAGCTTGCAACATCTGAAAATAAAACAATGAATTATTCAATCAGAAAATCTACAATAGTGATCCACATCATGACTTATAATGTATGAGATAATGAACAAAAATTTAAGTACTTATTAAACTATATATTTTTTATTATCATGCTTACTATTTTCCCTATCCATATCTTGTTTGAAAGGACATGTTTTTAGGATTTTACCCATAGCAACAAGTTGGTGAACCATTTGATCAAATTCTTTCATAGACATGTACGATAACTATGGTGGCATAGAGAAGGAAGTGAACTATTTGAAAAAAATGCCTTAAAGAAATGGGGTCTCGTGGTGATGGAATGCCATTAAAAACAAGTGCACATCATGGAATTCCATCACCATAAGACCACATTTCTTTCAGGAATTTTTTCAGAAAGTTCATTGCCTTCTCTATGGTATTATTGCTTACTATTATGCTTTGATACATATTTTTCCAAGCATCCATAGTTTGTTGGAAAGCACCTATTTTAGGATTTTAGCCATAGCAGCAAGAAAGTGAGTAGTTTGATAAAATGCTTTGGTACAATGTATGGAAAATGTGGTATCATAGAAAAGGTGGTGAGCTATTTGAAGAAATTCCTTGAAGAAATGCGGTCTAATGGTGATGGAAAGGAATTCCAGCACCATGAGACCACATTTTTTTGAGGCATTTTTTCAAACTACTAACTGCCTTGTCTATGTTATTACTTACTATTATGCTTTGAAAGATTTTTTCTAAGCATCCATAGTTTGTCGTGCAGGTGCACCTTTCCAAGCACATGCCTCCATGGCAAGCAAAAAGTAAAAAGTGAACTATTTGAAAAGATGTCGAGCAGTAAAAAGTGGTCTCATGGAATGCCATGACAAGAAAATGCAATTGAAAGTTTATCCTAGACTTATTACTTATGCTATTGGAAGTCATTGCATCATTGCTTATGTTGACTTAATAAACAACTATATTGTAGTTGAAAATTTGTCATCTATCAACATCTAGTTATTAGTTATGGAATGTGAAGTAATGCTTTGAGTTTGAATGATGTACAATGCAACATAATCAATGATATGGATATAAACTACACAAATCTATTAAGTACAACTCACTAGTTAAACTCTTTATTCTATTACCTATGTGTAGGTTTCAGTAAATCCACTGGCACTGGGAGGTGTTCCCTAGAAATCTCCAATATTAGCGTATTCAACATCCAAAATCACATATTAAAATACCATTTGTAAAACAATGCTATTAACATGTACTAAATTTATAATTGCTTACTAGTTACATACCCCACCAATAGGTGTACTACAAAAATAAGTAGATGTAGGGCCGGTGTATCCAGTCTCAACACTGTGACCCTACAATTTTATTAAAATCATAAAACTAAATTAGTTAATCTTGCATTTCAAAATTGAAACTTAATAAATTAAATTCAATGAGCAAGCTAACTTTTACCTGCCTATCAATGCCATATGCCTCATGCAAAATGTCAAATTCCCTCTCCATCTCCATAGCTACATACAGATCCTGCGTAGCAGCCTCCTGAGTGTCGATGGGGTCATATGAACAAGTCGCCTCGCAAGATTGACACACATGCGTTCGAAGGCCACCAATCTAAGACTCCCCTAGATGGCACTATAGAATAGGGCTAGTATGATGGATGACACTTTGGGTCAAAGTGTTGATTGCCTACAATGTCTCTACATCAACACTCTCCTTCACGATAGAAAGCATAACAACGTGCTCATGCGGCGGCCTAGCGAGAGCCCGTCTCCCTTGCCGCGTAGGATTTGGCTGTGCACTAGGTCTATCCTGAGCCGACCCCCCACCTCTCCCCTAGAAGCCCCTCATATCAAAATAATTTGGGATTTTATTCAATATGAACTCACTGTATAGTTTCCTAAGAAAATATTGCAGGACTTCACAATTGTTGCACAGTGGGTAATCAAAGACTATGTACCACCTATCATAAAAATAGTTCCTAATCTATTAGTGGTGGCACCAATGAATAGGACACCTCTTTGCATTGAGGGTAAGATTTTTATTTATGCGTAGGTCAGTGAATAATGAGCACAAATCACCTTTTGTAATTTTTAAATCCTTTACGTCTTTATATGATAGTTTATCTGCATAATAATCCCTAACCGCTTGCCTCTTATCTTGCCATCCAGTTATTTTTTTCTAATTGAATCTACATTTTTTAACATATCTTTCAATTAACTTGCTAGGGTCATTCTTTTGCGTTGAACCATTTGGATTACTCAACCTACTGATTAAACTCTCAATTTGTTTTTTGTTGTTCTCAATTTCACTCATTAAATTTTGTTGAGTGCTAGGAGGGTGTTGAGTGATTGGTGGAGGAGGTTGTTGTTGAGGTTGGTTTTCTTATTGAGGATTTTGTTCTTGAGGATTTGGTTGCTCTTCTTGTTGAGGATTTTGAGGGTTTGCAGGTTGATTTGCATCTCCTACAAATTCAAAAAATTATATATCAAATACACCCTAAAACTAACAAATTCAAAACAAAAAGCAAACAATCCTTACCTCTCACACCTCCTCATCACCATGGAGCCATCATTGCGAAGAAATAGCAATTGTTGGTGAAGATTTTTGCACAATACCTCCTAGAACACGAGCATGAAAAATGGGGGTTTTGGCCATGGGAACAACAAAAAACATAGTCGAAATGAAGAATGAATGAGTTTCACTTTTTTATTTATTTTAACATGTCATAATGTGAGTGAGTTATAATGCACTCAATTTATGGGATTGTTGTGGTCGAGCTTCGGGTTCAACACACCAAGCCATAACATGAGTGCATTATAACCCACTCGTTTTATGATGCACTCACGTTATGACTTTTCAAAAGTTTTTTTTGAAAGTCGCCACAAATTGGCTACCCATCTCCATGAATTTTCCCTAAACCCATCAAAACCATCATGGAAAAGTTGGTAGAGTCAAATCTGATAAAATTTCCCAACTTTGAAAAATACCAAGAACCACAAGAGAAACCATCTTGGTACAACAAGAATGAACTTTGGGACTTTCACAAAATCAAAGCTCGCAAAACAACAAACTGGAGGCCTAAAACATTATCCAAGACCTCATAGAGAACAACACCATATCTATTGAAGTACCAATTGAGAATCAGGATCTTAAGATATAAAAGAACCCTATGTCAGATCATATCAAAGTGAACAATACTGGAAAAGCTAAGGATTACACAAATGTGCAACATACCTATTCCAACTTGGTCACTTCCTATGATAGCATCATCACCGTTGTCACCATCAAAGGGCCTAGTGCAAAGTGTGGAGTCACTAGACAATGTGGCAAAGTCACCATCCAAGGAGTCCCATCTCAATCTAGGGTACAACATACTTTAACAACATCAAATCCCAACAAGTACAATCTCCTAGATTAGCTTAAGAAGACCCTTGAATTTTTTTTTATCTTAGAACTATTAAGGCTATCACCTGCACATAGGGAAATCTTGGAGAAAGCTTTATCAGAGTCATCCATTCTCAAGGATATTGATACAGATCAGTTTCAAGCTATGGTAGGCCATATCACTAATCATCTTCTCACCTTTTCAGAGCAATACCTACCATCACAACCATCTCATAATCATGCTTTACACCTTGAGGTTATAATTCATAAACAAGGTTAAAAGAGTCTTAGTAGATGGAGGTGTTGGTCTGAACATTTGCACCCTTCAGTTGATCAAAAATCTAGGCTATTCAGAGGATACTATTGAGAATATAAAGAGTACCACTATTACGGATATGACGAACAAGAACATGTATCAAAAGGCATCATCATACTACCAATCCAAGTGGGCCCCCTCATTGCAGAAACTACATGTCAAGTGTTAGACCTTGATCTTCCCTACAACATACTGCTTGGTCAATCGTGGATCCAAACCCTAAAAGTTGTAGCCTCGACTTATCATGAATGTGTAAAGTTTCCTTTTGAGGGTAGAGAGATTACCATCCATGGAGATCTTGAGCCTTTTTAATATTGCAAGAATCTTGAGGCCAAGTTCTATAAAATCCCTCAAATACCTAAGAATGATGGACCTACACTTTCTACGTCATTTTTCGACTTGTCATCCCTTGCATCTACCTCTGAAACAAAGGAACTCATTCTGCATAACATTCTTGATATCAAAGAAGTGATCCAAGATGATGGTTGTGGGAACTATAAGCTAATGAAGAACACCTTTGTCTTAGGGGAGCTACCTATTTCTCCTCAATCTCATGGGAAACCCACATCTAGAAATGCAAAGCTTGAAACTATCAAGATGGCAGCTACTACCTTCACCAAGTGGGGGGATTTGAATCAAGAAGATGTTAATGAGGATGATATCTCTAAACTCCTCTATCAGGATGAATGACCTATCCCTACTCTTCCCATGGAAGATGATAACAAAGGCTTACAACTAATGATAGGAATGAGATATAACAAGAATGAGAAGCTAGGACAAAATGATAATGGTTTACAAGAATCCATTGTTCCTGAGAAATTACTAAAGAATCTTGGCTTAGGTTGTACTACTAGCAAGGCTACCCTTATCAGCAAAGGTACTTCCGCTAAACTAGCTGAGGCTTCCTATTGGTTACCTCCATCACGTGACACAACCTTAGATGAATTCCCCCTTGATGTTGCTGACCTATTTGAAAACAACTCCCTCTT
Source organism: Sequoia sempervirens (assembly GCA_007258455.2). NCBI lineage: Eukaryota > Viridiplantae > Streptophyta > Pinopsida > Cupressales > Cupressaceae > Sequoia > Sequoia sempervirens. The sequence goes on along the minus strand of VDFB02270651.1, from coordinate 252,396,563 downwards.
CATGATATCCATAACATCCTTTGCTCGAAGCAATCAACCAACCGAAATATGCCTAGTATACCCAAAACTCATTGACATGGACCAACAAGGACCACTAATTCTTGATTTATTTGAAAATGATGAAGTGATCTTAGAATTCATGGGACTCCATGAAAACTTACCATGGGCAGATCACAAAGAAGTTTTTGATATAGAGCTAGATATAAAGGCATACTATGGGGAGACGATTGAGTACTTCAGTCACAAAATTGATGAAATGCAACTAACATGTAGATCTTTAAGTGAAAATGATATTGTGGCACTTTTTTATCCTAAAATAGTAAAAAGAAAGCACATATTTGAGGGTGAAAACCTTTATGAGGTGCTCAAGGATGAGGGATTCAATCACCCCCTTAGTGCAATGCATCTGGAGAAGTCAATAGTACTAGCAGAAAAGGCCACTACAGTCAATGTGGGTACCGAAGAAGCACCTAAGTTCACTTTCTATGTTGAATCCTTGTTGGATAAAGAGAAAAAAAACCTAGCAACATTCTTAAAATACCAAAGAGCTAACTTTGCATGGTCACAGACTGATATGCCAAGGATTGATCCAGAAGTGGTTGTGCATCACTTAGCAGTCTATCTTAAAGCCTAACTAGTAAATCAAAAGTTAAGGAAGATGAACCATCAGATAGCAATCTTGGTCAAACTTGAGTTACAAAAGCTTCTTGACGTTGGAATTATTTGACCAATAGATTATCGTGAGTGGGTTTCAAACTTAGTACTAGTCTCAAAACCCACTAGGGGCATTAGAATATGCACTGATTTTAGAGACTTGAACAAATCATGCCCGAAAGATAATTTCCCTCTTCCTAACATTGACATCATAGTAGACTTAACAACTAGGCATGAAATGTTGTCACTCATCGATGGTTTTTCAAAATATAATCAAATCATGATTGCCAAGGAGGATCAACATAAAATTTCATTCACTTGTCTATGGGGGACATATTGCTGGAAGATGATGTCATTTGGGCTAAAGAATGTAGGACCAACCTATCAGAGAGCAATGACCCTCATCTTTCATGACATGATCCATAAAATAGTTGAATATTATGTGGAAAATATTTTGGAAAAATAAAAGAAAAGGAGTGAGAAAATACAAGTCTTAGGACACATCTTTAGCAAGCTTGAAGAATACAAGGTATGGCTAAACCCAAAAAAATGTGTCTTTGGGGTTACATCAGGGAAATTTCTCAACTATATTGGTGCAAGGGCACCATGTCATTTCGTGTAAATATGATCATGTGATAAATTTTAGGGGTTTGGAGTCTTCTTTCATACAATAAGGTCATAATAGACCATTTTATAATGTAACAAGTCTATTTGGTCGGTTTGGACTCATTTTGTTAAAAGTTGCAAAATCTTGTTAAAGTTGTCATTTGCAAAAATTGCATAATTGCAATAGTTAGGAAGTTGAACGGTTAAGTAAGTCTAAAAGGTAGTTTGAGTCAGTTTGTTGGTTTTTTTTGGTGTGTAAAGTTTAAAAAAGCCTCACGCAATTCAAGGCAAGGTTCTGAAGTGGATTTGAAGGGAAAGCAATAATAAAAAGCTCTGTTTTCTTTGCAAAATTTCTAGTAAATTATTGTTGCAGGCTTCTGTATGGGTCCATACTATGCAATAATGATCTAAAATATTTTGAATTTTATGAAGCCTAAGATAGCTTCATTTTGGATTTGGTTTGATTGGTTTTTATAGAGTTTGGTGCATTTTATAAGCAATCGTCTGAAATTGGTTTGTAGAACCCTATTTGAGGGTTTGATAGTTTAAAAATGGAAATTTAGGCCATTCCACCCAGTGAAACTTGTGAAAACTTGGTGGAATGGAATAATTAGAGGTAGGATGTTGTGTTATGTAGTTTCCAAGAGCAGGGAAGGTGGGTTTGCTAAATTTGGAGTGATGCCCTAGTTCCAATTCTTCATGATTTTGGTGAAAAGTGATGCTTTGAAGTAGGTTTTGGTAGAAAGAATTGTGGGAACCTTTTATAGTGGATAAAATAAGCTTGGGAAGAATTTGTTTGATGTTTCTAAGGAGTTTATAAGGAAAAATGGGGTCTAGAGTGCATATTTCCAATAAACCCTCATTGTGCAAGCCTAAATAGGCCAAAGTCAAGGGTTTAGTGATTTGGTGGGTTTGTGTGAGTTCCAATTGTTAAAAATTGGTTTTGTTGGCTATTTGTAATCTATTAGAGGTCCTGAAATGGATATTTAAGATTGGAAGAGAGTTTGGTGGGGGTGATGCTTTGCAAAATAGGGCTAATTGTAGCCATTTCTAGTGTAGTAGTCCTTTTTGAGAGGTGATGGTTTGAAACAAGAATATACACAAAAGAGATATGTTGAATAATGCCATAATGGGTGTTTGAAATGCCAATCCTCATGTGGGTTTGAGTTGTCTTTGAAAATATATACAAAATTTTATTTGTTTGGTATGCTGCTAGGGATTAAGAGTGAATTGGAGATTTGAATACCAAGTTGGAGTTTTATGATTGAAAGATTGTTTGAATATGATTAAATAGTGATTATTTGAAGTTTTCCTCCCTGCTTTGCATCAGGTGGTATCAGAGCATAGGTTCTGATTGTCAAGTGGAAAAGTGAATGAAAATTGGCATAAGCAAGATGCCTCCAAAGAACAATCCAACGACCAAGGAAGTTAGGGAACTAAAGGAAAAATATGCAAAGGAGGTGGGACTATACAAGGAGACTCATGAAGCTTCCCTTGCCAGAATTGCAGCCCTAGAGAAGAATCAAAAGAGTAGAATGGTCAGTGCTGACCAAAGTGACAAAGAGGATGTGGGTGAGAGTGAGAAACCTCCAGTAGGAGTCCATGATGATAAGGACTTGGACCATAAAGAGATGAGAATGGTCAGGATGCCAAAGGCTGTCAAGGGGGATAATACTCCAAAGGTGAAATTTGAAGTGCCTATGTACGGTGGAAAGATGGACAGTGAAGAAGTGTTGGGTTGGATAGATGCTTTGGATAATTTCTTTGAATTTGAAGAAATAGAAGATAATAAGAAGGTGAAATTTGAAAAAACTAAGTTGAAGGGCCCTAAACTAACATGGTGGAACTATGTTCAAGAGGAGAGAGTCAAGAAGGGAAAAACAAAGATAAGTTCATGGGATAGAATGGTAGCTAAGGTGAAGGCACAATTTCTACCTATAGATTATGCAATACAAACCTTTAGGAAGCTACAAAATTTAAAGAAAAAGAAGTTAGATGTGATGGAATATACTAAAGAATTCCATAAACTAAGTATTAGAGCATGACATATTGAAGATGAGGTAGAAAAGGTTGCAAGGTATCTAAATGGCTTAGGATCAATATCCAAGATGAAATTGGTCTCACAACACCTAGGACAGTTGAGGAGTGTTTTCAATTAGCTATCAAGGTAGGGGAAATGATAAAAAGAAGGAAAGAAAGACAAGGAAGAGGAAAATGTAGTACTAATAGAGGAAGAGGTACAAGGTAGACCTATGAAGAGCAAGAAGATTCAAGCGAAAACAAAGACCAAGTTGTTGATCAAAGAGGTGGTTTTAGTGGCTTCAGAGGAAGGTTTGGTGGAGGTAGAAGTTCAAGTACATTTTTAGGAAGGTGTTACCATTGCAATCAGTTTGGGCATCAAGCATGGAAGTGCCCAGAGAGACAAGGTTCTACTTCAGGTGGTAGTGATAAAAGAGTTCAATTGGTGCAAGAGGATGATTGTGAAAGTGTAAACTCTCTTACTCAGCTTGATTCTCCAGAAGTTGAGGAACTATTGATGGTGAGAAGAACACTACTTAAAGCATCCAAGGAGAAATAATTAACACAAAGGAGAACACTATTCAGGACAACTTGCAAATGCAATGGAAACGTATGTAAAGTTGTTGTAGATTCAGGGAGTACTGATAACATGGTGTCTAATGAAATAGTTGATAAACTAAAATTGGAAATGATTCCTCATGAAACACCCTACAAAATGTCTTGGTTGAATGATGATAAATCTATTTTGGTGAATGAACAAGCTTTGGTCGAGTTTAAAATTGGTGGTTATAAGGACAATATTTTTTGTGATGTGTTGCCTATGGATTGTGTTGGTGTTCCAAATATAACCAAAACAATTGAATCCTAAAGACTAGCCACTTTCTTATGTTCAGACTCGAAGGTTGATTTGGCCAACTGAAAAGAAATGGGATTAATAGACATTTCCCTTGCACTTCAGGCTCTGTAAAACCTAGGGGGGTGACCCTTCAGCAACATCTAAAGATCTGGACATACAATTACCATGATATTGCTTAACAGATAATGTTCTCACATAATTATGCTGAGAAACACAAAATATCACTCAAGATTGGCTAAAACATTAAGTGAATTTCAATAATCAACATGGAGAATAAGGTAAACATATAACTCAACATACATAATTGAAATGGTTTTTTTATTTATTTTAAAGATTTGGGACCAAGCTGAAAGCAACAGAACCATGAAAACTTGACCAGTGCCAGAAAATGGGCTATGGAGTCACATAACAAAATTCATCCTACAATGTTGAACATGTTATGAAGATCTTTGCAATTGTTAACAAATTTTGACAACAAGACCACTAAAGTTTCATCTGATAATCATTTTTTACAAAATCCACCTGAAACATAACACTCCTGTCACACTTGTTGAAGAAATTACACTATTCTCTAAATAATAAGCAATAATAAGTCTAGCTTGTGATTTATTAAAGCATTTACATCATTCATAAAATAGAAGGAAACAACAAATGCAACTCAATGCATGAAAAGACTCAGATAATTTTATTATTGAATCCAAAAGAGTAATACATCTCAAAAATGGAGACAATTATCAGCTAAAATATAAACATGAGAGCACAACTCAGAACACACACTTCAAATTTAATGACTCAATTACATTCCTCCTAGCTATACAATTCTACCCAGAGCTTCTGCCTAACTTGCAGAGCTTTCAGAAATTGGAACCCCAAAAAATTTTCTTTGCAATGAGAAGAGAAGATAAAGAAAATAGAAGCAACCCTAAAATAGTTCCATTGAAGACACATGTCAGCTCCATCCATCATTGAATCAACAACAAGAAAAGAATCTCTCCTCCCTCTTCCCTTTGCAACCCTATTTTTTGCCTCTCAAAACTTCCCTTTGTCAATTTGCAATAGAAAATTTCACTCCTCCGTGAAAAACCAACACCAATTACCCAGCTGTGTGGAAATATTTTTCCCGTGAAAACTCTAGTTCATTTCTCTATTACACTATTGTATATTTTACCTCCCAGCAAATAATAATATTTTCTTACAAAGTGAATAGATTCACTTCACCCGTTAATACCACTATTGCCCTATCTACCAATATTTGCTTGAAAACATTTTAACATTCATTTGGGTAAAATATTTTACCCACTCCATTTTTTATTCATTGCCTAGCACGAAGAGAATATTAAATTCATTTTTTCATTGGGAAATTTCCCCCACCTTATTTTATTTCACTTTACCTGGCACATTTAAAATACCTGCCCTTTTAAAAGCACTAGGCTCGCCCAAAGCATCTTGACATAAACATTTTAATTCTTTAAAAAAAATTGTCATTGAAACGAATGAGGATCCCCATTTAATATTTGCAAGGGGGACATTATGTTTCCCTGGGACCCACCCCTTTTAAAATATTAAACTCTTTACTCACACAACAACATTTAATTTCAAATATTTTGCTTTTATTCCATCGGGCTCTTAAATTCTATCAGGCTCCCTTTTAAAAAATTTAAATGCTTTCCTTTTAAACATTTCATCAAGCCCTTTTTTTAAAAAAAAATCTTCGGGCACATGTTTTTTAACAACTGGGCCCACATGCCACATGGCGCCATATCACTGTCTCGTGGGTTTCAAACATCGTGCACCTTCAAGGTGCGAGCTGGTGGGGGACAACTAAGATGTGGTTGGATGTCACCTTGCAATCTCCACTGTTGATCCATCTATGGCTCGTTCACTTCATATTTTTCTCTAATTTCCTTCGTGCATGCTCGAGCTCTATATTTGATCGACATTCATGGCAGCAATTGCAATCTACTAAAAGCTTCTCAAATCCCTTCAACGTCCTTTCACTTTGAAAACCTTTAAATAGTTCTTGAGCCCATTTGAATATGTGAATCTGCACCATGCTCTCTAGATTAACCTCCTTTATGATGACGTGATGAATCCTCGTATGGCGGTTTCTACAGTCTCTTCACCCTATTTATCTTGTGTGTTTTGTAGGTAGGGTGTTCTATTTCATACTGGCGCCATGTTTATTTCATTTACTGTTAAAGTTTCTAAAGCATTTTTCAACAAATGCATTCCCATTCGATGCCTCCTTGTGGTGTAGGCTGCGTGCCTCTCTTTGTGTTTTGTTTTCTATGTTTTTTATGCCTTAATGGATGCCCTATTCATGGTGCATTTGTAGCTGCTAGCACTCCCAGTGCACTGCCCTCAATAATGGTGTCCTATTCCAACATTCCAACTTCTTACATTTTATGCATTGATGAATGTCCCTGTTCTCCTCTGGCATGGTGGCTGAATGTACTTGCTTTAAAGTCTCTGAGATATGATGATGGCACGAACCCTAAGCTTGAAAAAAAAGCATCTTGCATCAACCTCCACATTTCAAATGCACATTCTTGGGAGTCTCAAAGATTCTTTAATAAATACATTTAGTATGAAGACTATGGTGTTTTAGCCTCTGTAGAATTTTTGAAGACCTTTCAACAAGTCTATGGTGAAGTGTGCCTTGTTCCATGCACCGCCTTGCCAGTTGCAAAATTTTTCCAAAGTTTCTACCATAGATGATGCGTATTGTACTGTAGACAGTGCATCCCATTTAGCAACACATGCTGGAGAGCTTTAAAAGACTTTTCAATGCCTATTTTGTATATATCTCACAACCACAATATTCCTTTTGACCACATTATTTGAGGGATTTCATCTATTGTAAGTACCCCGCAGTGTGGTCATGGCATTCCATGAGATTACATTCTATTTATTCTGGTGGCAGCTTATGTATGGTTTGAAGATATCAAAAGACCCCTTCAAACATACTCGATGGCGCCCTTCAAGCTGAGCTGACCAGTCCCCTAATCCTTTGGCAAAGCAAACATGAAGTGGTTTTTAGTTTGAAACATACACTAGGTTCCAACTAGATGGATATCAGGCTTTGGAGTCAGTAAAAGAACACTTAAACAATCTTAATATGTTTGAATGCAAGCACCAACTCCACTAATATTGCATCAAACCTCTCAAGGAAATTCAAAACTAAAGCAATCTACATTTGATTCAAACCATATAGATTTAAAATGGTCCTTCCTTGATTCGAGCCCATAGATGCCTTTAGATTCATGCAACCTATTTAAACTTAACTAAATGCAATGGGGTGAAAGCATTTAGTCATTTTGACCCTGCTAGAGGCATGTTTTGTATTGCTTTAGTTGAGCATGCTATGAGTGGAAACCCTTCACATCTGATTCACAGTGTGCACTTTTAATGTTCCTTCTGCCTTAAAACAATCATCTATTTTAGTCCCAAGTTGCCAAACATATATAAACCCTTGATAAGTTTCATCCATTTGAAATTGCATCTTAAATTAATCCAAATCTTTAAATTGATCTAATCAGACCCAAACCATGGCTTTGAAACATGTAGATATTGCTCATATTCACAAGAAGCTTGTAAAGTGATTTTTTTTTTTTTTTTTAACATCATGCAACTTCATCACTATTTTCTTTCCACACCATCATGCTTTTGTAACCCGAGCAAAGAATATCATTGCTTAGTGGTTATTTGCAACACCACACTAGTGTAGCTTGAGGGACTGCAAAGATGAGTAGCTCCATGCAAAATGCAACATTTTCACCTTCGTTTATGCAAAGCATGTTAGGTCCCCATGTGGGCCCGGCTAAAATGATTTTTTGTTTTGAAACACGTTTCATGCTCAAATTGGCCTAAAACAAATTTTTGAATGTGTTAGAGATGAAAAGGTGAAATGGGCTTTTGTTAAAACTTCCTTTTTGTCCCTTTTGCAAAATGGTGAAAACTGGCCAAGTAGGCTCTGGAATTGGCTTTGAAAACTGATCAAACGGCCTCGTGAAGACATAAAAACTTGCAGGAAACTTGCAGGAATGTAGCCATTGGTCTTGAGAATGTAATGAAAAAGACAGCTCGAAAAAAGGAGTCACGGGGTGAAAGATATTAATTAGCAAAGTTGCCTACTCAAACTTTTCTGCAACTATGCTTGTTCAAAAACCAATTAAAATTGATCAAATCACCTCGTTGGAAAAATACCAAATCAACTCCTGACGAGCTGCCACTAGACATAATAGATCACTCTAGTATAGAGAGCACATGTGCAAGATGGATTAGCTTGAATCATCGCCCATCAAAAGATATTGAAGGTCAAAGTTGACCTCTCAAAAAGATTTCAGTGGAAAATTGAAGAAATTCTATTTGGTTTTGATCTGCTAAAAATAGTAAATCAATTCGTGAGACTCTAAAAACTAACATGTGAGCTCATCTTGGTATGGAGAGTGCAAAACAATTTTTTTTTTACTTGATAGTCATCTGGTTGCAAAATGTAAGCTCAAACGGGAGGCTACTTTGTAGAAGCGAAGGTTTGCAAACAGCAGAAAAGTGCCAAAACCCTCCAGCTTCTCTTTTTGAAACCCTGTCAAAACTTATCATAGGAAGTTGAAAGTTGACATTCCCACTCACATAGGACAGATGAATGAGTGTGCAAATGGTTTTTGCAGCAAAATCAACGGGCTTCAAATTATGACCCTCCAAAGTAGGTCATTCAGGCAGATTTCTTAGGTTCACTTTTGAAAGTGCAGAGGAAATTTTTTAAAATGGGCATCTTAAATTTGCAAAATTTGAGAGTTCCAACAGAGGCTCTGACTGGGGATGTATGCCCCCTATGGGCATAACAAGAATCCAGATCTCTGGGGAGTAGACCAAACTTTGAGTCCATCAGGTGTTCTGAAACTACTCCTTTATTGATTCTTCTTTTTCAACTTCATC
>VDFB02270651.1:252375324-252387390 GCA_007258455.2 Sequoia sempervirens | reverse complement strand
CTACTGAGGAGGAAATTGGTTCCTTGGTGATGCTCCTAGGACCTATCCATCCTACTGATCATGGCCATCTTAGCCATCCTATCCCCTATCTTTTCCTCTACCTCTGCCTCTATCCCTCCCTCACAATCTCCCTTATGGAGGTGCACCCACTAGATCTACCAATTGGCGAGGGGGTGTGAACCATGCATCATATGCAGGCTTCATCTGTGTGCCTTCCTGTCCCTAATCGCATGCCCATGGCTGAGCAACCAACTGCTGAAAGCCCTCAACCACCTCAGGGGCTGGGATCGTAGGTCCCCATGTGGGTACCTCTCATGCCGACCTGGCAAAGATGGTTTTATATGCATCATCAAACCTATCCTACCTCTCTCCAAGCTATCGGTCTACCCTATTTGTTAGGTATATCTCTATAATCATATTATCTTGACCCTGCATATATCGGGTCTGTCAGGAAAAGAAGAGTTGCTACACATAATCAAACCATGCTTGCATCTAAAGCTAAGGCCGCCATCTAAAAACTATCATATCCTCAAGCACCCTACGCCAGTAAGGGATCCCAAGCTTCCTTGTATGCTATACAGTAATGGCAGCCTTATATCACCAAACCACTAGATCATATGGCTCTACATCAGCCATCTAGATGATCGGTCGAAGCACAAAGATGTGCTCCCAATCCCAAATGTGTAGCAAGGTGACCCCTATGTCAATTGCTCTACCATTGCAATATACGAAATCATGCATATCATGATACAATGAGGCCAACATCACTAGCCCCCATGCAAATAGTGTCCTCCTATAGATCATCCTATACCACACCAAGCACCATCCTAGGTTGAATCCTCTACTTCATTGATCTAGAGCAACCAAACCAGAGATAATAGCTGTAATGATCAATCTGAAAGTGGGCACTAAACCTCTTTACATCTCAAGGTCAATCTGTGAAGTGACAACAACAATGTCCTCTAGCTCCATCACCTCATGATAGGTATCATAACCGACATTAGAGTTGTAAATCACACATTCGTCATGTATCAACAAATGCAATATCAACCATACATCCTCAAGCGTCACTGTTGCCTCGCCTATGGGAAGGTGGAATGATGAAGTCTCACTGTGCCATCACTCGCAAAATGTGGTCATCATAGCCAAGTGCATCTAGACAATGGGCATGTATGCAATGTACCATAGACCAATCTCCCTCAAGTGCTCCTGTCACAACTTAGATAAATCACCAAGTCTCTCCAAAACTATGGGTGGATGCTCACGAGACATCAAAGGTGGAATGACCTCCTACACCCATGAAGCACACGATGTAAAAATGTAAAAAAATTGGCTCAATTTGGAATTTTCATCCCCCAAATGACAATAGCATCGCTATAATACAAATTTCAAACTGCGACACTCAAGACATTTAAATTGCAAATCGTAAATTGTGTCACAAGAAACATGTGCATTACGATTTAAACTTTGGAAACCCTAACCCTAATTTTCAAATCAAAAAGTGTGTCGCTATAAACATATGTGTCATGATTTAGAAATGGAAACCCTAATTCTAAATTATGAACTATGTTGCAATACACATATATATGTCGCTAAAATTCAATTTAGCATCACTCTAGAGCAATGTCGCCAAAGTTTGAATTCTAGAATGCATTAAATGCATCAAAAATTCAAATTTCAAATCAAGTTTCGAACCACATACCGGTGGTCTTGTGCCTGGAAGCCTCTAATACTCTTGAACCCAGTCAAAAATGCATCGTGGGAGCACACGTCATTCCATCTCGTCAGAGGGTTAGAGCTCAATTTGTAAGAATTCCTTAAGCTGTGAATGCACAAATGAATTGAAAGTGACCCTTCCTCACCTATTTATGCTATAAAATTAGGGGTTTTTTTGGTCCTAATTTAACCATGAAGCTAGGGTTTATCATCACTTTCACCAATTTTTCCAAATTGAAGCCTATTTTGCATCTTTTTTGTGTTTTTGGCATGTTTCTTGCATCATGGAGCCTTTCTAGACCCTTAGAGCAACCTTTTACCTTTGTTGAGAAATCAACCCAAAATTCAAAAAATTTGCCCAATTTCTCAAGGGGGTAGGGAATCGGCTTTATCCTTCTGCTGGGGGATCAAAAAAAATTTAAAAATATATTTTTTGATTTAGGTAGTAGTTTTCACCTAAAGAGCATCAGTCTTTGAACTGAAGCAGTAGGTATCTCGCTTCAAAGAGGGGAAAAATGTAGACATTGAAAAATATCCTGAATGATATCATACACTTGAAACAGGTATACTAACATCATTTCCTCTTAGAACCAATCCTCTTTTTGCTTAATTGATTAAATTAGCCTAGGTATTTAATTAATTATGTCATTTTCATCTATTAACCTAATTTATTTAATCGGGTTAATCCTCCCCTTTCATGCTAATATTTCATCTCATTAAATTAAATAAATCAAACTATTTAATTTAATTCCCTAAATCTTCTAATTTAATTAAATAACCCTAAGTTATTTAATTCAATGTCATTTCACCTTTCCCCATTTCATTAAATCATTTCATTTAATGAATATCATTTTATTCTTCTAATTCCCCTAATTGCATGATTAAAACCTTGTTTAATTAACAATTATCTAATTAATTTAATTTCCCCCCACTTGCAAGGGAATATTCCTCCTTTGCACATTCCTCCAAAAGGGGAATATTCCTTCCCCTTTTCACAGTTAAAGTTTGTTTTAATTTACAAAATATCATTTTCCCTCACCCATGAGAATATTCCAAAGAATATTCTCTCTCCTCCAATCATTTGAAAAAGGGAATATTCTCACTTAACTTCATATGTTAATCCTTTAGACTTTTAGTAGTTAACTTTGACCTCTTTCAAAGTGAAGCGAGCCGAAGGAATGAGAACCTTGATTAAACTGCATCTGCACAGCAACCGTCGACGGCAAGAATCAGCGACCATGCCTCACTTCTCCATCCCCACCACGAGCCAGCTTTTTCTAATCCTAACCCTTTATTCAGTCTGCTTTTCTTAGCAAAGTCACTATTTGAGCATTGGGGCCGGATCCGCTTCCTGTATGTCCCGCGCGGGGGGAATGGAATGGAATGGAATGGAATGGAATGGAATGGAATGGAATGGAATGGAACAAGGTGGGTAGCGGGGGTAAGGGGCAAAGCAGGCGCGCGGTGGGCAGCGGTAAAGGGCGCGGAAATCAATCAATCAAGGTCAGCCCAACATTTGAAGCATTACCTTAGCCTAAACATTCGCAATAACAACATGTTCCATTAATGGCTTTCATAATGCATCCATTTAGCTAATTAGATAATTAGGGTTTGCATCTTTTTAGTTTAAATCTCATTTAGATTAGCTTAGCAATTGCATATCTACATCTTTTAGCATAAAATCATGTTAGATTAAATTTTGTATCATACTCATTTTAGCATAAATCATGTTTCCATTCACATCTCACAAATTTTTCATCGATTCTCTTCAATAGAATCGATTGAAACAAGCTCACTGATCATGGGATTGGAAAAGGGTCATCATTTCACATCAACACGACACCACTCCCAAAATGGGATAAGTTTCAAATGGGTTAGAGTAGACATTTTAAATGTTTTTCTAATTTAGAATGCTTTGATTTGATGAATGTTTAGTTTAACTTCAATTCAATTGATCTTGTTTAGATTGAGTATTATTGGCTTTGTTATGCTTTGATTCTTCATGGATCAAGCATAATCGGCTCATACTAATATCCTCAGTCACAGTAATATTTTCTAAATATTTGTCCACCAGCAGTCTCAAAGAATTTTTCATTTTTTGTATAACATTTTCCACAACTCGTGGATCTTGCTTTGCAAAACTTGGTTTGCAAATATCCAAATGGGTCCTACATCTTACACCCAACTCAATGGCCCACTTTGCAACATTTGGTCGAATAGGCTCACCATCTCTCAGTACCTCAAGCAAGAATGGCTTCTTGACTTCTAATTTTATTTCTCTTGCATTCCTCTCTATAGATCTATACAAATCTTGACTCAATATTTTTCTTTTGACAAAAGCACCCACATCTTCTATTAAATTAATACTACTAGTATTTCTAGTTGATCCACTAATTCCATCAATTGTTCTAGATGCTACAGGTGCACTCTGAGACACAACATATGCAACTAGCGGTCTCTCTTCATGAATTTCATTAACCAAAACTTCATGCTCCTTGGCAACATCAGGTGTGGCATGAGTAGGTAGATCAATACCGATCTCCACATATTTCACTTCAAACATATCCTTTAATGTTGAATAAATTTTATGCAGATCTGTTGTTCCTTTGCTTTGATGTTGTTCAATAATCTCTCTTAACCTTTATGCTAAGAGATCATCAGGCTACACATCACCATGTGCTATATTAGGCTTCACATCACCAAGTGCTATATCAGGCTGTACATCACGATATTCTATACTAGGTTGTACATCTTCACAACTATTATTTTCACCAACTGCATTTGTTGAATCAAAAAAGTGTCAGCTTCTACGAGATGGCAGCACTGTATGTTTTCTTTCCTTTTTTTTTCTCTGCATTTTCTTTGCATTCTTTTTGTTGCCTATAAAACAAAAAAATATCATATTATGTCTTATATACATAAAGCTCTTGCCTATAAAATTCCATTAAACACTATTAAACAAATAATATACAACTTAGTGGATTTACAACTTGCCTGCTTGTCAAACCAAGATGCAATAAACATTCAATATTCTTGGCCACTTTTTCACTACGCATGCACTCATATTCTATCACTAGAATTTTAGCATTGCGATCACTATCATCTAATTTATGCCTTATAGTCCTTCTCTTCATTTCCTGAAGTCCAAATAAATAATAATGTATAAATAAGCAACTTGAATCAATATTATTGAGTTCATAGGTTGATAACTGTTGAATTTCCAATCTGCTAATAACTGCAAATGGAAACTTAAAATAGAATTCAATTTACAGATTAAAAGGAATTTGTAGTCAAAAACCAAGAAGATGTTTACAATTACAGGTATCAGAAATTTTTTCCCTTGGGATATATTCATAAGAAAAGAACTCATAAAAAGATAACACAAGCAAGATGAAGGAAAAACATAGTCTAGTTCATCATGTGGTGTGTTAGAACCTTAAAATTTTGTGTAGTTCCATCATCACAATTAACCTTGAGCTCCATGACCTGAGCCTCCCCACTATAAAAAAACATATAAATTTTTTAGGTCTGACTGACATTGAAATGCCTATACAAAGCCAAAAATTCATCATATATACTTATGAAAAAAATGTCTAGCTAAAAACATTCCAAATCTTTTAGCAGTCCCTTACCGCCATCCCTCGGTAGTAATTTGAACCCTTGGTGGGTTGGCAGTGTGTAATAGACAACATGAAGATATTTACCACCATACCACAAAAGTATTATGATGAGGATGTAGTTGGGTGGTAAATACATCATAAATTGACATACCGTGAGAAGGAAAAATGAAGGATGTGATATAACAGGGAATAACTCACCATCCTAGGAGGAAGATCATAAAGGCATGTGATAGGGTGGTATGAACCGCTATACCATGGAAGGATGCGATGAAGCATGTGATATGGTGGTAAGCTATATGTGACCGTTAATGTAAACCACAATACTGTGGGTTAAACAAGTCAAGCTTGTGGTATAGAGGTAAGGATCCCGCTACCCCACGGTGAAATACAAAGAAGCATGCGGTATAGCGGTGTATACCCCTCTATCCTGTGGAAGTTATAGAAAGTGGTAGTGATAAAGTGGTATTAAATACACAAATCACATCAACCCTCTGATCTTGTAAAATCAATGGTTCATGTTCAAACTTGAACTACAAGAAAATAATTTGGCATAAGGTTGATATTGTGAACACCAAACCTGCACAAGCTAACAAGAGATCAACAAAATAATGACAAACATATTAGAAAGCTCAAATCTAATGTTCCCTATGAAGTTCTTGGAAGAAAAAGTTGAAAACATGAAATAAAGCAAGAACAAAGCATGCAATCAACTAAATTAACCAAACCTCAATCCCATAGGGGTATTGGTGCTCCTTTGATGTGGAAAGAAGCCCTTTCCCAATCCCAATTGCTAAGCTTGATAATTTGAAGATTATCCAAGTATTGAAATGATGTTAAGTAATGAATATGAACTCAAAAATAACATGAAATTTGAGATTGCTATGAACTCAAATGACTATAATGATAATGCATGAAGTTTTGGATCATATTGTGAAAATGATGCCTCTATTTATAAAAGCCAAAGGTTGAAGAATGGATGAAATTGGTGAATGTGGGATATAATGAGAGCCAATGAGAATGTGCCAAGTGTCACAATTCTATTGGAGGAAGTTGGAGTACATTTTGGGAAATGTGTGAGTGGAGGAGGATGGAAGAGAAGTAAATGAAATTGGTTGAGGATTTGAAAGGTTGTAAGAGGAATTGATTGAGATTTGAGAGGATGTAAGAGAATTTATTACAGATGTGAAAGGTTTTTGAAAAAAATTGGAGGGAAATTGAATGAGAGGTTGTTGAGAGGAATATTCCTTGGAATATACCTTGGTGAGGGAAAATAGAGGATTTAAATAATTAATTGAAATTATTTTCATGTGCAACTTGGTTAGTTGATTATGAGCTGATTTAACTCCTGGTAGTTAAAAGCCAGGAGGAATTAATAATGATGATTAGAAAGTTGATTTAGGATTAATTGAATTCAGAATTAATTAATTGGAGCGAATTAGAGATTGCGACATTTTGATTTGATTTCGATTTTAATCAAATGAGAGATTGAAAGGATTTAATTAAATGATTTGATTTAATTAAGTATGATCTCAACCGTCGCAAGTCGTTTTGCCCCGAACCCAAATCAACCGAATCAACGTTCCAACCATCCTATTCAATTAATCGATGAATTGAAGTGATTTAGAAGAAAATGGTGTTAGTTAACGTAATCAGATGCATAGTATCAATCAAGACTTTTTCAGTGTCTACATTTTTACCCTCTTTGAAGTAAGGTACATGTTCTGTTGGTTCAAAGAATATCGTTGTCATGATCAAAATTTCAAAAGTTTCTTAATTTTTTGGATGGCTCACTACTACCCCAACAGAAGAAATTACACTACTATACTGCCCCCTTGAGAGATTGGGTGAAAATTGCAAAATTAGGTCAAGCTCGCAAAAAAGATTCAATTACAATTTAGGAGTAGAAACATAACCCACAAGATGCGAATTTAGGCTTACAATGATGGAAATGGGTTAAAACAGGCTTTTGACAAAAAATTAAATGGTCTGTTCCAAAAATAATCGAAAACCCCAAATTTTTGCATGAAGGTTAGATCATTTTCAAATCATCGGTAATACCCTGATCTCTAGGAAACTCCGACCTTTGCTCTTTGCTGTTGGAAAAAATGGCGGCTCGCAGTTCCCTATTAACGGTATCAGTTGGGTTCGCGAGTTCCAACACCGTGACGCTATCCCCGGTATTGCTTCAAAACTTCTTTCTCTGTTTTACGATTTCGCGATGCAATTTATTCAGGGACTACTTTAGGCCTTCCATCGCGCAATCTAGGGTGCCACATTTGTTTTGGTTGACATCGCTTTTGAGGATGTTGACTCGCGTTTGCATTAGAGCATCACGCGACGTTGGAGGGTCCTAGGGGAGCTGAGAAGATGTTGACTCACCTTTGCAATATTGCATCACACAGCCCAAAAAGAATCTAGCGTTGCCCCAAAATGCCAACTCACCTTTGTGATGGAGTGTCACCTTTGATTTTCATGTTGGTTTTGCAGATGATAGAGTGTAGCCTTTGCAAAAGCCGTCGTTTCATGCTTCTGGTAAAGTTTCTTTAATATCTCAAATGGTAATCAGCTGATAAAAACACGTCGAGAATTTTGGATGAGGGTCCCACTAGTGCCCCATCTCAAGGAGCAATGAGTTTCGTTTTATGTAGAGCTTTGGTAAAATTTATCGCATTAGAGGTCCTATTCTTCTTGGGTGCAATCGATTCAACAACATAGCTCAGATGTTCATATACACCCGTATGATTACCCTACCGTGAGAGATGGCGAGTGATCTCTCGTCTAATTTACCGACTAGCGAGGCTTGACACGCTTAGAGATCTATTGGCAGATCCTTCCATGGATCTCAATGAACGGATCATTTTTGATGTTGAGGCCAGTGATGATGTGATTTTCTAGCTATTTGACATCGACCAATACGTGATTGACAATGATGAGATTGAGCTCCACCTATCTGAGGGGATTGCCCCTGATTTGACATTATTTGTCAGAGCATTGATCTTGGAAGTCCTTGTTCCCAACTAGAGAGCAAGAGGATGCAACATTGGATGGGGGGTCATTTGGTCACACATGATGGAGGAGATGATCGTCTATGCCAGGGGGCCAGTTGTCCTGATATCGTTGTATCATGATATGCACCAATCATGTATAGTGGGGCCTGCAACATTAGAGCGGGTGTTACATTGCTTCATGTGTGGGCATATGAGAACATAACCATTTTGAGGCCCACAATTACAGAAGTTCAGACAGACTATGATGATCATATAGTTTATAGGTTGGGGGGATGAACACCCTCCATTACACAGGCATTACAGGCATCCCGCACTAGAGATGGGTTATCGATGAGATGATAGTATTTTAGTGGAGGTCATGGCTGCACTTTCCCAAATGCCATGATGATGATGACCAACTCTTCTACTAGCAGAAATCCAAATACATGCAGGGGAGAGAGCATTATATAATAGAGCAGTACCTCCCGGATAGGGTTGCTCACTAGTTCAGGGAGGTACAAGATGACCCTGATGACAAATAGAGAGCCATATTTGTATGGAGGTCTAGAGAGATAGTGTGGGGGAAGAGGATCCCTCCCTAGCAGGCCATTTCTGATTTCAGGAAACTTGTGATGGTGCCATGGGTTTACTTTGATGGTCCCATAGATGCAGGAACTACAGAGGCTTATGATGCCTACTTCTAAGCCCACACTCTGATCAGATTGATATTATTAGTAGTGCCAATAGTGGGAAGAGGATGGGTTAGAGGACCCCGGATTGGTTAGGGCCCCCAACATCTAGGAGACTAGCCACAGGATGGGCAGGATGGAGGTGTAGGGCATGATGGGAATGATGGGCATGATGGGCATGATGGATAGATTCAACCACTTATGCCGCCCATTGGACAAAGGCCACTAGCACAACCACAATAGGAAGCACCACGACCACCACCACCAGGTCCCGATCCTCAAGACAGACAAATAGTGGCACTGTAGGAATGGGTATAGGCACTGAAAGGATAGTTGTAGCAAGCCTAGGCAAAGATTTAGACCCTGATCTAGGAGAGGGATTAGTCACGACAAGAGATGGTGCAGGAGCGCCAGATGAGATAGGATGTAGACCTCGGGCTGGCTTTAGAGCAGGGACAAAGACACCAGCTAGAGGCACAGGATCGACGGGATCTAGATTTCTCCCATATCAGCCAGGTTGCATCTACCAGGACCCCTCACACAGGGACATTAGGGAGACCATCAAGGTATCACCACAAGAGTAGAGGCAGTCATCACGAGGAGTGACAAAGTGAGGGTAGCTTAGGGTTTTGATAGTGCACTGGGCACATTTTTTGATTTACACAACTTGATTTATGATGCATATACATTCATTGGCTGATTTTTTATTAGCCTCTTATATATTCGATGATGATACTATATATCTGACCTTGATGTATCATGACATTCAACTTTTTTGATATATATGAGATGACTTGCAATGTGTTTATACGATGTGATGGTTATTTATTTTATGTGATGGATATATATATGAATGGATGGATGTATGTAATGCTTATAGTATGATGCTTTATGTTATGATGTTTTATGATGTGAATCAATGGATGTATAGTATGAGTGCACATGGATCTACATGGATGCACTTTTATACAAATCTATATTTATGTGATGATATGTGATGTATGCAATGTTATGATATTTTTAACCTCATTTTTAATATCTTTTCTATGTGTGATGTATGTATGTATAATGCAAAATGCAATGTTTATGATTATGCAATGGATTCTTATGTAAATGTGTAGTTTATGAGATGCTTAGAATAACCAATCTATATTATGGTGGATAATGAATGATAATGAATGATATTTCCTATTATGATAATATGTGTACTATGTTGATGGTTTGTGGATGCAGGATGGATGCATATATAAATGTTTAATTTCTGATGTCATGATACCATGTTAGTGTATATTGAAAAGATAGAAGAAAGAGAAATCAACCCTTGAGTTTGAGATGATGATAATGATGATGATGATATTCTTAGCAAAGATTGGGATTTTAAACAACTTACTTTCCTTATTTTTTATAATACACATAGATACGATGCATCAAAGTATAAAGAACCAGGATGGCATTGTACCTAGTGCGATGGACTTTGACTTGACAATCAGATAGGAGTATCCTTGTTCACACTTGGCATACAAAACCTTATTAGGATGCAGTTCAAATATTTCAAACATCTTGGAACAAAACATAGAAAGGAAAAACCTCCCAATGTAATAGTCAACAAGGCATTTAAAACACCCTCCCTAAAAACTAAACAAAGTAAGCATGACCAAGTTATATTACAAGAATATCCAACAAGCATAGCAGAAAAAAGATAATGATCAATGCCCCATTACTTTCTCTCTAAATAGTTTCAATTAGACATCATCGATAGGTCACTGGAATAGGCACAATAAGATAAATCACAAGACAAAGATCCAATAAACAAAACAATCCAATGTTCTCATACCTCTAGCCAAGACTAAACTACGGTGAGGTCTGATGTTGATGTCCATTGTAGGAAGGATGCATCCTAGGACATGATGCTATCAGATGATTTTGAGACTAATGGTGATGATGGGTTGTTGATACCAAGAGTTAACCACCTTGTTTACCTACTGACCTAGACTTGAGACCTTGACGTTTGAGTTTTCACTTTTGGACTTGTTATACTTGTTTCTGATTGTTTCACCAAAGGTTGGGAGTGAA
Organism: Sequoia sempervirens; assembly: GCA_007258455.2. Classification (NCBI taxonomy): domain Eukaryota; kingdom Viridiplantae; phylum Streptophyta; class Pinopsida; order Cupressales; family Cupressaceae; genus Sequoia; species Sequoia sempervirens. The sequence continues at coordinate 252,376,305 of VDFB02270651.1, read as the reverse complement.
AATCATTTTTTATGAGTAGATGTTTATTGTGAATGAACTTGAAACATGATGGATCATTTTTTTTCAAATATTTGGATGTTTTTGGTATTTTCGAGATGTTTTGAGGTTGTTCTTGGTATTTTTGAGATGTTTTACAAGTGTTTTGATTTTCAAATTTTCTAATGTTTTTGTGTTTTCTAAGATTTTGACAAAGAACCTAGCCTAAAGACCTATCCTAGGGGCCTCGAGGGCTGATCAAAGATTAGCCTTGCCTACGTTATACACGTAGATACCATGTAGTTCGACTAACACAAACCTTTTTATTGATGAGATATGAACAAATGAATTGCCAGTATATTGTGACAGACCCCTAAATGACTGATCTAATGTGTCTTAGGGGAAGATCAATGATGGCCTTGCCTACGTTCAAGCTCAAAGCCCCGTAGTTCAACACAACTACTCTATTTTTTTGAATTTTTCTAATCTTTTGACTTGTTTTTGGATTTTTGATATGTTTTGAATTTTTTTGGGTTTTCTGGTTTTATGATGTTTTTGGATTTTTTTATTTTTTTGAATGTTTTTGAATTTTTTATTTTAAGGAAGACTTCAAGAATATACATGAATATGATCCAATGAAGGTATAAGAACATGCCCCCAGCATGATGCGATAGACTACTCCGATATAGGCAAGACAAACTGACCTGAGGAATGTTCCAAGTAGTACAAGGAACATGATACAAAACACAAGATCAAGCTATGATGCAGATGCGGATGGGTGTCAGAAGGATCAATGGAATGTGATGGTTGAATGATGCAGAACAAGCTGTAGCGATCAATGGTGGATGGAAAGTTCTTTATTTACACAAGGTACATGTTTTCCAGGTTTTCACCAAGGTACTTTCCCAAAGTGCCATTGAAGTGGTTTTCACTAGAGGACAATTTTTTCTTTACTCTTTTCAATCCTTTTTCTGATTTTTTAAGATTTTTATATTTTTTGATTTT
>VDFB02270651.1:252357696-252375224 GCA_007258455.2 Sequoia sempervirens | reverse complement strand
GATAGATTCGACCACTTATGCCACCCATTGGACAAAGGCCACTAGCACAACCACAATAGGAAGCACCACGACCACCACCACCAGGTCCCGATCCTCAAGACAGACAAATAGTGGCACTGTAGGCATGGGTATAGGCACTGAAAGGATAGTTGTAGCAAGCCTAGGCAAAGATTTAGACCCTGATCTAGGAGAGGGATTAGTCACGACAAGAGATGGTGCAGGAGCGCCAAATGAGATAGGATGTAGACCTCGGGCTGGCTTTAGAGCAGGGACAAAGACACCAGCTAGAGGCACAGGATCGACGGGATCTAGATTTCTCCCATATCAGCCAGGTTGCACCTACCAGGACCCCTCACACAGGGACATTAGGGAGACCATCAAGGTATCACCACAAGATTAGAGGCAGTCATCACGAGGAGTGACAAAGTGAGGGTAGCTTAGGGTTTTGATAGTGCACTGGGCACATTTTTTGATTTACACAACTTGATTTATGATGCATATACATTCATTGGCTGATTTTTTATTAGCCTCTTATATATTCGATGATGATACTATATATCTGACCTTGATGTATCATGACATTCAACTTTTTTGATATATATGAGATGACTTGCAATGTGTTTATACGATGTGATGGTTATTTATTTTATGTGATGGATATATATATGAATGGATGGATGTATGTAATGCTTATAGTATGATGCTTTATGTTATGATGTTTTATGATGTGAATCAATGGATGTATAGTATGAGTGCACATGGATCTACATGGATGCACTTTTATACAAATCTATATTTATGTGATGATATGTGATGTATGCAATGTTATGATATTTTTAACCTCATTTTTAATATCTTTTCTATGTGTGATGTATGTATGTATAATGCAAAATGCAATGTTTATGATTATGCAATGGATTCTTATGTAAATGTGTAGTTTATGAGATGCTTAGAATAACCAATCTATATTATGGTGGATAATGAATGATAATGAATGATATTTCCTATTATGATAATATGTGTACTATGTTGATGGTTTGTGGATGCAGGATGGATGCATATATAAATGTTTAATTTCTGAATGTCATGATACCATGTTAGTGTATATTGAAAAGATAGAAGAAAGAGAAATCAACCCTTGAGTTTGAGATGATGATAATAATGATGATGATATTCTTAGCAAAGATTGGGATTTTAAACAACTTACTTTCCTTATTTTTTATAATACACATAGATACGATGCATCAAAGTATAAAGAACTAGGATGGCATTGTACCTAGTGCGATGGACTTTGACTTGACAATCAGATAGGAGTATCCTTGTTCACACTTGGCATACAAAACCTTATTAGGATGCAGTTCAAATATTTCAAACATCTTGGAATAAAACATAGAAAGGAAAAACCTCCCAATGTAATAGTCAACAAGGCATTTAAAACACCCTCCCTAAAAACCAAACAAAGTAGGCATGACCAAGTTATATTACAAGAATATCCAACAAGCATAGCAGAAAAAAGATAATGATCAATGCCCCATTACTTTCTCTCTAAATAGTTTCAATTAGACATCATCAATAGGTCACTGGAATAGGCACAATAAGATAAATCAACAAGACAAAGATCCAATAAACAAAACAATCCAATGTTCTCATACCTCTAGCCAAGACTAAACTACGGTGAGGTCTGATGTTGATGTCCATTGTAGGAAGGATGCATCCTAGGACATGATGCTATCAGATGATTTTGAGACTAATGGTGATGATGGGTTGTTGATACCAAGAGTTAACCACCTTGTTTACCTACTGACCTAGACTTGAGACCTTGACGTTTGAGTTTTCACTTTTGGACTTGTTATACTTGTTTCTGATTGTTTCACCAAAGGTTGAGAGTGAAAATCATTTTTTATGAGTAGATGTTTATTGTGAATGAACTTGAAACATGATGGATCATTTTTTTTCAAATATTTGGATGTTTTTGGTATTTTCGAGATGTTTTGAAGTTGTTCTTGGTATTTTTGAGATGTTTTACAAGTGTTTTGATTTTCAAAATTTCCAATGTTTTTGTGTTTTCTGAGATTTTGACCAAGAACCTAACCTAAAGACCTATCCTAGGGGCCTCGAGGGCTGATCAAAGATTATCCTTGCCTACATTATACACGTAGAGACCATGTAGTTCGACTAACACAAACCTTTTTATTGATGAGATATGAACAAATGAATTGCTAGTATATTGTGACAGACCCCTAAATGACTGATCTAATGTGTCTCAGGGGAAGATCAATGATGGCCTTGCCTACATTCAAGCTCAAAGCCCCATAGTTCAACACAACTACTCTATTTTTTTGAATTTTTCTAACCTTTTGACTTGTTTTTGGATTTTTGATATGTTTTGAATTTTTTTGGGTTTTCTGGTTTTATGATGTTTTTGGATTTTTTTATTTTTTTGAATGTTTTTGAATTTTTTATTTTAAGGAAGACTTCAAGAATATACATGAATATGATCCAATGAAGGTATAAGAACATGCCCCCAGCATGATGCGATAGACTACTCCGATATAGGCAAGACAAACTGACCTGAGGAATGTTCCAAGTAGTACAAGGAACATGATACAAAACACAAGATCAAGCTATGATGCAGATGCGGATGGGTGTCAGAAGGATCAATGGAATGTGATGGTTGAATGATGCAGAACAAGCTGTAGCGATCAATGGTGGATGGAAAGTTCTTTATTTACACAAGGTACATGTTTTCCAGGTTTTCACCAAGGTACTTTCCCAAAGTGCCATTGAAGTGGTTTTCACTAGAGGACAATTTTTTCTTTACTCTTTTCAATCCTTTTTCTGATTTTTTAAGATTTTTATATTTTTTGATTTTTTTGATTTTTTGGACTTGCACCTTGGAAGTTTAGGCATACAGATTTTTGACATGGGAGCTATTGATAGGCTCCTGCAGAGGCTCACCTACAGGCATGGATAGTTGATATGCTCTTGATTTATAACTTGCAATGATGATGAAGGGTCCCAACCAATTGGGTTCAAATTTTCCATTGCTATCTGGATTTGGTACATTCTTATGATTTTCTTTCAACACGAGCTCTCCAACTTGAAATGAATGACTCTTGATCTTCTTGTTGTAGCTCCTCTTTAAATGATTTTGGTAGACTTGCAGGTGGTTCAATGCATCCATGCATCGCTCATCTAGTAGTTCTAGCTCGTTCAACTGTGACACCTAATATTCTTCATCAGTAATAATATTTTGTAATGATATTCTTAAGGATGGAAGCTCGATCTCAATGGGAAGGATGGTTTATGATCCATAGACTAGGGAGAAGAGTGTTGCACCTATAGGCGTGTAGATACTTTTTTGGTAGGCACATAAGGTAGGATTTAGCTATAGTTACCAATCACAACCAACTTCATTGAATTTTTCTTGAGGATCTTTAGGATGGTTTTATTAGAAGCCTCAGCTTGGTCATTTCCCTGGGGGTAGTATGGAGTGGAGAAGCGATGTTGGCTATTGAATTTTTGGCATAGTTCTCAAACATCATGGTTCTTGAAAGGTGTCTAATTATCTGAGATAAGGGCTTGTGGAACACCATAATGGTAGATGAGGTAGTTCAAGATGAATTTGGAAATCTACTTCCCTATGATGTAGATCATTGGGATGGCCTCTACCAGCTTGTAAAGTACTTTATTGCAGTGATAATGAACTTGTGTCCATTAGATGAGGTGGGAGTGATTTTGCTAATGAGGTCAAGCCCCCATTGTGAAAAGGGCCAAGGTATTATAATCAGTTAGAGCTCTTGAGTTGGTGGATGGATGAGATCCCCATGCTATTGACATTGCAAACATCTTCAGACATAGTCATGAGCTCTCTTTTCCATTATAGGCCAGTAGTACCTAGTCCTTAGCAATTTCTAGGCCAAGGTCATACCACTAGAATGTGAACTACAAATTCCATCGTGTACCTCAGTTAAAGTAGTCAAAGCTTCCTCAGGGTTAAGGCATCACAAAAGGGTTCCTTTGATATTCCTATGATATAGGGTGTCACCTAAGATAACAAAACTGGGTGAATTCTTGACAAATGTTCTTTTAAGGTTTGGGATGATATCAGCACAAAGGACTCCTATTTTCAGGTAGGTGTATACGTCATATTACCAAGGATCACTGGGACCAATGATTTCACACACGAATTCAAACTTTGGTACCTCAAAAGCTGGTATGAGAATTTTCTCTACCAAGAATTCATGTTTATGGACATTGCGTGGGATATATAGTAGTGATCTGATTGTTTCCATAGCATCAAATGCTCTATTGTTTTCCCTTGGTATTTTCTCAAATGTGATTTCAATAAAGAATTCCTTGAGACTTTCCACTAGTTTCTTGTATGGGGTCAGCTTGTCATTCTTTATTTGGTATTCATCATTGACCTAATTGATGATTAGCTGCAAGTCCCCATAGACCTTAAGGGCCATGATCTTTCATTGTGCTACAATTCAAAGTCCTATGACTAGAGCCTCATACTCAACAATATTGTTGGTGCATGGGAAACACAACTTATATGACTTCGGTATGAAATCCCCTTATGGTGTGATGAAGAATACACTTGCTCCTAACCCATGTTGTGTGTAGAACCCATCAAAATGTGCTTTCCAATGATCTGCTACACTTAGATTAAAGATTGACTCATTGGGAAACTCTGATACCAATGGGTTCTCTGAATATATTGGTGCCTTTGCTAGTTGGTATACAATTACTTATCCTTTGATGGCTTTCCATTCTACATACTCAATGTCATATTCTATTAGGATCATGACCCATTTAGTCATTCTCCCTATCAGCGTTGCTTTAGAAATTAGATACTTGAGAGGATCTATCTTGGCAATGAGTTTTATTTGATGAGCCAACATGCAATGCCTGAATTTTTTCGCAACAAAAAATACTGTGAGGAAATCCTTCTTGATGAATGTATAATTCATCTCGTATCCCACCATGGCTCTAATGATATAGTAAATGGCTCTCTTTCCCATTTTCATCATGTTGAGCTAACAAAGCCCCAAGGGCTACTGTTGTTGTCGATATATAAAAGATCAATGGCTTGTTTTGAATTGGTGGCATAAGGATTGGTGGTGTTAGCAAGTACTCCTTGATTTTATTGAATGCTTGATCACATTTCTTGTCCCACTTGTATGCTACCCCCTTGTGGAGTAGATGAGAATATGGGATATCCTTATCTGCTGACTATGCTACGAATCGACAAATGGATTGGAGCCTTCCCTGCAAACCCCTTAATTGCTTAAGTGTTTGTGGTGCTTCCATCTCAAGAATCACTTTGACTTCTGTTGGGTCTATCTTGATTCCCCTCATTGATACAATATACCCTAGAGCTTTCCTGGTTGCACACCAAAGACACACTTCTTGGGATTGAGCCTAACCCTATATTCTTCTAGCTTGTCAAAGATGGAGCTTAGTGTCACTATGTAGTCTTGACGCTTTCTTGATTTGGCTAATATGTCATCCACATAGTCTTCTATAGATTTGTAAATAATTTCATGGAAAATTAGTGTCATAGCTCTTTGGTATATAGCCCCGACATTCTTTAACCCAAATGGCATCATGTTCCAATAGTAAATCCCCCATGGACAGCTGAAAGTTGTCTTATGTTGATCATCTTTGGCTATCATAATCTGATTGTACCCTAAAAACCCGACCATTAATGATAGAATTTCATGTCCTATCATCATATCCACAATCATGTCTATATTTGGAAGAGGAAAATCATCCTTAGGGCATGCTTTGTTCAGGTCCTTGAATTCAGTGTAGATTTGGATGCCCCCAATGGGCTTAGAGATAGGTACAAGATTTGAAACCCACTCTGGATAATGAATTGGTTGTATGAACCCAACATCAAGGAGTTTTTGCAATTCAAGTTTGACCAGTAATGCTATCTGTGAATGCATCTTTCTCAACTTTTTCCTTACTGGTTTTTCCTCTGGATAGACAACTAGATGATGAAACACAACCTCTGGATCAAGACTGGGCATGTTAGCATAGGTCCATGCAAATTTTACCTTTCTTTCTCTCAGAAATGCAACTAGAAGTTCCTATTCTTCAGTCAAAAGTGATTCTACATAGAAGGTGGTGTGTGGTGTCTCTTGAGTTCATAGATTGACTGGATTACATTTCTATGCCAAGACTGTTGATTTTTCCTGCTGAATAACACTAAGCAGAAGATTGAATCCCTCATTCTTTTGGCACCTCAGAGAGGTTTTCACCATCAGATTCATCCTTTTTTTTTACTATTTTTGGTTCAAAAAATGCCACAATGTGGTTTTCACTTAAAGACTTAGATATTACTCCTAGATTTTCAATTTTATGACTGAGGGATTCAATTGTTTCCCCATAATATGCAAGTGTTTCTAGCTCAATATCAAACCTTGATTTATGATCTCCACATGGTAGAGTATCCCGCAATCCCATGAATTTTGAGAGAGCCTCATCATTTTCGAATGTGTCTAAGATCAGTGGTCCTCGTTGGTCATAATTGATGAGTTGGGGGTAGACAAGTTTTAGTTCATTGGTTTGGTTACTTGGCTTGAAAGATAGGGTACTGATCATGAAAAGGGATAAATCTTTGAATAAAATGGGTAGGTTAGTGATGGGGTCCTCATCACACACATCAGTTATATCAAAGGTATAGTTATCTAAAGGTAGACCTATGGATACCGGTAACTAAGGAGGAGCTTTGAATTTTTTAATCGGGGCACCTTTGCCACGTATGGTTATCTTTGGAGGGGTACATCCAAGGCCAAGATTCTTCATGCGCTTCTCAGGAATAATGGGTTCTAAAAGGCCATTATCATTTTTCCCAAGCTTTTCATTTTTGTTATAACCCCATCCTTGCAATAACTGTAGTCCTTTGTTGTCATTGTCCATGGGAAGATCAGGTACGTGCCTTTCATCTACCACTTCCTAACTTAGGTCCCCTGACCTTTTTGAGTTTGGAGGGGTCTTCTTTGAAGGTTTGAGATGGTGTATCAATCGGTTGGGGTTTCCCATGAGATCAAGGAGATTGAGGTAACTCTCCTATTACAAAGGCACTCTTTTTCATTTTGTAGTCCCCACACCCATTATCTTGGATGATAAATTTTATATCAGAGATGTTCAAAATGGAGGGTGTCTTTGTCTCAAAAGTGGAGGCTAGAGTGGATAGGTGTATATATAGAGATGTGGGTCCCTCATCATACTTTGAGACTTGGGGGATCTTTTTTTACTTGGCCTCCATATTTTTGCAATAATAAAATGGTTCAGGATCATCATGGACTATGACCTCTTGGTTCTGATAATTGAACTTAACACATTGATGGAAGGTGGATGGAATAGATTGCATCCCATGGATCCATGGGTGCCCCAGGAGGATATTGTAAGGTAGTTCAAGATCAAGGACTTGGCATATAGTTTCCATGATTACTAGCCCTACTTGAATAGGGAGTTGAATGGTGTCAAGAGACACCCATTCCTGGTCATCATATGCCCTGATAGTAATACCCTTACCTTTCTCAATGGCATCTTTATATAATCCTGAATTCTTTATTAACTTGAGAATACAAATATTCAACCTTGCACCTCCATCCACCAAGACTCGTTTGACTTTATTCTTATTGTGTCATTGAAAAAAGTACCCTTTGCTTGACATGGGATTAATTTATGATAATTGGACTTAATGAGGTCTTAATATAGTGTTGTGAGGAATTTTATGCATCCACGCTAGGCCTTGGACTTGTTGGAACTATAAAAATCTGATGATTTTTACATATCTTTCATCCCCCTGAGTCTCCATATGAGTCTCCATATCTTTCTTCATTTTATGATATTTTTACCCATATTTTGGTCGTGTGACCCCATAGAATCCATCAAGTCATGCATTTTTCATGATTGTGGTCCATATCGGCATAGGTCTATCTAAGTCTCCCCGACCCTTGTTTCCTGTGTGTTAACATATGTTTGTTGCAGGTGATCGGCAAGACTTGTTCATTGTTACAGCGATCGGCATTCACCTGTAGGTTTCTATTAGCATGACATTCACGTGGTTTCGGCGACCGAGGAGGAACCTATCGACAGGAGTTTGGTCGTCGGGACAGTGTCTCATCAAATTTGAATTGTCTCCCCGACTAATGCATGTGGAGGTTCATCGGCGAGAGCTTGGCAATATCGTAATGTGATCTCAGCGAGGTTGTTATGTCTTGTCGACATGGGTTTTTCATCAGCATGTTCTCGGGGAGAGTCTTACCAAACGACTCATTGAAGGATTTCTTCAGCCAAACATATTGCTTCCGGTGTGAGGTCATAGCGAATATACATTGTCACACCGACCAGTGGCTGGAGGATGCATATCGGTAAGAGTTTAGGTTTTCGAAGTAATGTCTTGACGAGTGACCTTTGGTCTCACCGATAATGCAATGAGGAATTTGTCGGCATGAAAATTGGATTGTCTCAGCGACACACAAGATGGATAAAGTCTTTCGGTAAAAAAAGGTGCATTCTGTATGAGGTCTCCCCGATGTCGGTATGTTACGGCGACCCACATAAGATAAAAGAATACATCGGCGAGAGAACCAATTTGTCACAATGACTCAAGATGAATGAAGATTTTCGGTGAAGCAAAGTCTAATCTATGAGATGTCTCTCTGATATCTCAAGGTTATAGTGAAACGAATGAAGCGAGGAAACACGTTTCGGTAAGAAAATTTCTTATGTCTCAACTACTGGGAGATGGAATTCGAGGTGACTCTCGGTACAATGAAGCATTATCTACATGATGTTTTCCCGACTCCATGAGGTCACAGCGAAACGCTAAGGAATAGAAGGATGCTTCTTGACTTCGGTGTAAAAAGCAAAATGTTATAGCGACATACAGGTGGTAAGTGGGCTCTCGATGAAACATAATGTAATTTGTATGATGTTTCTCTGACTTAGATAAATCACAGCGAAAGTGAATAGAACCAAGGGGACAACTAACGATTGAATTTCCTTCGGCATACCTGCTGGATTGTCTTGGCGACTGATTCACTGATGATTAATAAAATTCAAATTTTGTGGCCGACATGTAAATGCTTGTTTTCAGTTGCAGGCCGACATGAATTGAGCCTGAGTTTTGTGGAAGGCCAACATGGGATCTTAGTATGATATGTTCTTCTAATGCTGGTGTATAAATATATGTTGTGTAGCTGTAAATCATCATCAGCTATCAGTTATTCGATATACAGTAGGAAAATTATATGGATACAGTACAATAGATTTATCAAATCAGAGACTATGATGTATATTTTTAGAATGGAGGTATTTATGAAAGTTAATTGATGTTGCTGCACATTTCTGGTGTCAATTATCTATTGAATTTAATAAAAGCATTGCTAAGCTGTCTCCAAGATGGATTATGTCTGATTGTTTAAATTGATATAACAAGTTTATACTCAATTCATCAACGCACATTTGTTGTATCTGTGTGGTTAATTGATTGGTTCTTTCAAGAAAAGATTAAATCCTTTTAGTTGATCACAGTAATCAGATAAATTCATTTGGATTGTTGAAGTAGAGCTTAGTAATCACAGTCTTGCATGTTTATACAAGTTGTAAACAGAATATATGCTAGATAATTTGAGTTTTCTCCATAAGTGTTGCTCATCTTGATTTCATTTGACTTCGAATACCCAATAAGGCACTGGTCTCTGCACTTCATCATTTTGACTTCATTCAGTTCCTTTATATCTATTAATTGAGCTAATAGGATTTAGATAAGAAGATTGCTATTGCGCTTGAATTCATTTGTTCACTTCCATCTGCCATTGTGGACAAATCATTGCAAGAAAAATAATCATAAGTACATATAGTCTGCTTCATTCAGTTAGGTATACCCACCTAAGTCTTGCAGCACCTAAAGAATAGAAGGTTGAAAGCTTTTGACCTTGTCTATTACCCTAAAGCGTATCAAGAGATTGGCAGCCTCTTGAGGCATTTTTCCTGCGTTTTTGAGAGCTAACAAGACCCTTACAAATCGAATAACATATTTTTAATGACGTCTTGTAAAGGTGTTGTAAAGGTATTGTAAAGTCTTATAAAGGACTTTCATGCTTTTCTAGACCTATTGAGCCTATTTATCCCTAATTCAACATTATAAAATGTGTTTAATAACATTATTGCATCAATCTAGAAGGGTTTTAAAATAAACTTAATGATAAACTAGTGTTGTAATGTGTTTTGCACATTCAAATTGGTTCTTGTTCCTTCCTAGGCTATGTGGGACTCATTCTAGTGTTGTAAAGTGTACTTAATCACACTTTCACATTGAATTTTGTGTCCCAAGCCCTATTTGACATTTATGTCATCACTAATAGGCCCCTATTAACCCTTTATTGTGCATCCTGAGGCATAGTTTGAACAAATAACTGGCATAGTCATCATATAAGCTTAATTTTCTTACATCTTGGCATTCCAACTAGCAAAAATTGCCCCTGTGGGACCCATTCACCATTAGTGGTGAATGATTCCCATTTTGAGCCATTTTCAGGGTTTGAGCAGGAAAAATTACGTTTTAAGTTTAATTTTTCTCCATGTTGCCTTTAGGGATCCAATTAACGGGAAAATAAGGTGAATTTCCTATAAATATAACTCTTTTAACTTATTTTCAAATCTCTCTTATCTCATTATCATTCATCCATCATTCATCATGTTTTGAAGTCAAGCAAGCTAGGGTTTTGTCATTCTAAGTCACTAAGGTAGCTTCTTCAAACATTCAAGAGTAGAATCTTCATCTTTTGTTGTAGAAATTCAAGTTCAATCATCATGGAAACATAAAAACTCCATTGTTTCATGCTTCATTACATATTTTTGTCATGACCCCTATTTTTATAAGTAATTATAATTCAATAATATTATTTTAATAATCATTGACCAATCTTTGACTCATGTGCGTCACAGGGTTGCGGGCAACTTGTGGTGAAAATAAATCTACACACAAACACCTAGTATCATTCAGATGCATTTAGCATATAATTTAGTTAATTGCATAATTGTTTGTGTTTCACGATGTTTATTTAATTAAATGGTGAAATAAAGGTGCGGAGAAAAATAAAAGAATTAATTAAATTTTATTATAAGATTTTATTATGCAAATTAAATGATAATACTTTGTTATTTAGAATAATTGTTTTATTGGGAATTAAATGGTAATTCCATATTATTGATTGTGAAAAAATTATCTCACATACAGTTATTTATTTGAACAAATAATTAATTTGCAATTTAAAATTACTTCCTTAATATTTACGAAAAATAAATATTGTGCATGAAAATGATTTTTTTTTTTTGAGGGAATTTCAAGATTAGGTTATTGAAAATTTGGGGAAGAAATATTTAAAAGAAGGAGAAAACATAATGAGAAAACACAACTGCTTGATATTCTTCTTGAATTGCTTTGCAAAAATAATTGAAAAGGGGTTGCCAAATCAAAGTTTCATTTTCAGTAAAATAGAAATAGTGGAAATAAGAAGAGAAATACAGGAGAAAATAAAATAAGATGAGGAAGATTCTTCAGAAATCAAATTCAAAGGGAGATAAGGACGGGAGAAGAAGATGAAGAAGGGGATTTCAATTAGAGGAAAATTTTCTAGGTTTTTAAATCTCTTTCAATGCATTTAATTTTCAAAGTGTGTGAAGGATTGTTTGCATTGTTGAAAGATTGAATTCTTTTTGAAAACTATTGTGTATTATCTTTGTGCTTGAAGTCCTTGACATGCAAAATTTACTGGTATAGCTGTGAAATTTGTACAATCATTCCAATCATTTATATAAATATATTTACATATAATTTTGCAGCCTCTCTGTATTGAAAAATTTTATGCCCAGGTTGGGGTTTTCTGTGTGAATCTTTGAGTTGAAATCTTGTCCAGATTGTGAAAATATTATATATTTAAATGCATGTATAATTATACACTGTATTTACATATATAATATATATATATATATATATATATATATATTATTAAAATCAAACTGTAGATTAGTCAAAACTGGCGTATTGTTTTGTTTATGAATAGAGCAAATTTGAAATGTTGAAGGGGCCTTTCCCCCAAATTACCCTGGGGGCACCGGCTAACACAAGCCATATTTCTTTTAAAATCTTTGAAATAAAACTTAAACCTGTAGTCATCGTGTAAAAATGTGATGGTTGTAGCCTTTGAAACATAAACGTATGCACATATATTAGATATATATATAAAGGAATATATATTATATATAAAATATATATGACTTTAAAAAAAAGTATATATGACTAGGTTTTTCATAACCGTACCCATATAAAAAGCTTCAAGAGTTGGTATGCTGTAAAATCTGCTAAAGTTGAAGGAAAAAGAACTAAAAATAAGAATATTTTATGCACCAATCAATGGTCAAGATCTTTTCTTAAATATTTAGTGCTTAATCTACTTTATCTTTCCTAGATATTTAGTGCTCAATCTCCATTTTCAACATGTACTATTCTATTGGAATGTTTTTCATTCAATTATAAACTTATGAGGGAAAGTTACAACCATTAATAGAGCATAAAGTATTCAATGGGTCCTCCATTTCTCCATTATTATTTCTAGTCTCTTAGATCCTTGTAAACCTCTTCAACTCTAATGTTTATTTTATATATATTGGTTTTGTTAAGCTGATAAAAATGAGATATTCTAGAACCAAATTTGTGCACAACTACTGGCCACCCAATCAAACATTTTTTTCACTAACTTTTTGTGGTGAAAGATCTTTGATTTTGCTACTTCTTTATTCTCTGGAGATTTCTCTGTCAAATCGGAAGACAATATAAATAAGGGAATAAAGAAATATATATATATATATATATATATATATATATTTATACAAATAAAATATCTGTGAATAAGATTATTTACAATAGGAAATATATAAAAGTAGGTGCCAGTAGATATAGCTGTAAGTGTATGTTTTCTTTATGTCAACAGTATAATATTTAGATTTAAAATTATTAACTTACTGAAACCATTCTTTACTCTTGTGTTGATAAATTCTAAGTATATATATATATACATATAACTATACAAATATATATATATATGTATGTATAAATTTTTAGATATGAATATATATATTTTTTCTTACTTGAAAATAAACAAGTTCTGATTTAGAAATGGATAGATTTGAATCTAGCTGGAATAATCGATACTTTGTTGTAAGTTGGTATAATTTTGTGTTAGAGTAGTTTTACTTTTTAATTTCAATTTAATGTATCTTTATGTATGTGTGTGAATATGCAATAAAATATAGGCAAATTGTAATTCTCTAAAGTGTATACAATGCTGAGTGGGGTGTGTTTTTATTTCAAATTTACACAAACTTGTTCATTAGTTTAAATCTTTCAAATGGAGATAGAATGTGGGATATCTTGCATAAAGAGCATATTGCATAAACTTGTTTTTATTCATTGAAGTATAGTAGATTTGAAGAATGAAATGCATAGTGAAATTGTAAAATCAGTTGCGAGTTGTATATTATAAATTGTTGTACTTATGCAAATCTATTTAGGAACTTGGCAATGAAATATGTTTTATGCGGATTATTGTGTCTCAACGATCATGATGTGTGAATGGTACAATTTTGAATTCAGAAAATAAAAATAGAAATTACTTCTTGTAACTTAGTTCTTATGCAAATTTAGTGTTACAATATGTTTTTGACAAGAATGCATGAATTAGTGAATGATGAACTATATGCAATTTTTGTGACAATATGCATAAATACTTTATATCTAATTTTGGCACTTTGTCATATAACATGGGACATAGAACCTGAAGGCTTTAGCACTTGTATCATTTGTCTCTTTCCCTAAACATCATAATATAGCCTCTGTTAAGTAACATTTGCACTTTGAAGGTAGTTCATGCTTCATAACACGATGACTGATGTTAATCCTATGGAAGTATTGGAGATCTAAAGAAAACATAATTTATTTTAATTATGATCATAGTTTTCTCTATAGATTTAATCGTTGCTTGTGAATTGAAATCTCTTTGTTTATGACATTAGATGAAAAGCTTAATTAATGAAATCAATGTAGTACTGTTTGTTGAATCTTTCACTTTTAAAATGAATATAATAAGGATGGCAGTGACTGTCGTGTGTGTTACATAACATCTTTTTCCTTGATTTTTAGCAAGTGTAAACATACATATGCACATACTATAGATGGTATTCATAAGAATGTATACTCATATATTCTCTAGCTTATATATGTATTCTCATACATACATGAGCTATACCTTCCTAACTCATTTATATTTTTATTCTCCTATTGTTGAACTCTCTATGAATCAATGAGTTTAAAAGTAAATATTCAGGTTATAATTGCTTAGGCATGTGTGTGTTTAACAGTGCTAGGATTACTTTCATAAAGCTTTATGTGATTGATTTAAGGTTTTCAGAGTACTTGTGTGATAATGAAAGGTCATTGGAGGTACAGTCATCTTATTAGAAAATTCTTAGGAGTGATTCACAATTGTGTTGGCATTACCTTAATCTCCTATGCAAGGAAGATGTATTGGTGAAACTTGAAATGTTGCTTGAAGATTTACGTGACTTGTATAGGAACTTCAATTTGTCCTTTGTTAAGTGTGATATATGATATCAAGAAATGTGTAATGAATGGTCATGTCTGTGTGATAGTATGATCATTGCCTATGAGGCACCTTGTATCCATTGAGAATTTGTAGCCAGTAAGGCTCTGCTAGTGAGGCATTTCATTAAGCCAATGAGGCACTTTTACGAGTGGTTTTTCATTCCTACAAGGGTTTTCCACTCATGAAAATCTGTGTCATGATTTCTTTGTGGATGCATTTATGATCTTGTTATTTCCTTAATTTGCATTTCAGTATTTGAATTACATGTATTGTTGTGATAATAACTCATGTGTAAGCCTACATGGCTAAATCTAATGAAGACGTCGCCTTGTTTTAATTTACTTTGATTTATTGATGTATGTTATTCTACTGATTATAGTGATGAAAGTAATTTAATAATTTTGGAAACTTAAGGACATAATTTGTATATGTGTTTTTTTCTAGTCCTTACAATTTTCATCATTTTGGTTTAATTACCTAAAAAGGGGTTTGACCAAGGCAAACCCCTATACCCTAACACTCACCATTTCTTTCTCTTTCATTGTGTGTTTGCAAATTTAGGTGCATGGATGTCTTGGAAATTATTGAAGATTAGTTTACAAACTTGTTGAAGTAATCTTCACTTTTTCAAGGAAAAAACTTACAGAAAAAAGTCATTTACAACTTTAGAAATCAAAGTTTCAGATCTAGGTACTTGGAGGTGCAGATTGAGCATACCGAAAGTTACAGATTTCATTTTTGAGTTTTCAAAAAAGCCAGAATGGAATAATTCACCCGAAGTGGTTAATGAGTCCCACTGTACGTATTTCCTAAATATTTTTAGAGATTCAGACACCCATTTGGCTAAATGGGCCCTGATATAGTTTTCCAAAACTGGGACTAATTCACCCAGAATGGAGAATGAGTCCCACTAGGCCTAAATTTTAGCATTTGTAGCATTCCAAAAGTCATTTCCAATCCTCTTCCATATCTTAGGTGCACACTTTCAGTTTCATTCATTTTTGTTAAGTTTTGCATTCATTTCTAGTTCATTGTTGCATTACACAATGTGTTTTCCAACATAGCATAATTCTTAGATTTTGCATTCATAATCAATCAATTAGTTCATATAACTGCATTTATTTCATCTCATTTAGCCTAAATAATATCATACATAACATAATTTGAATGAACCCTTAGCATTTTTGGACCCTATCTCTCTCCTTTTATGTGAAAAACCCTAGAAGAGCTAGAGAAGTACATAGGAAACACAAAAATCTGTGGTTCATTTTGGTGAACCTACTTTTTGAACATTTTCTTGTCTAATTTTTGAGTCTTTCATCATAGATCTAGCTTTGCATTGAATTTTTGTTAGGATTTGCATTAGTTACTTTGCATGCTAGGTTTCAAATTTTGCATTCATAAAAAGTGCATTTAGGTTGCATTGTTGGCATATAAGTTCATTTCCACTCTCTAAAATTCTACATTTTTCAATTAGGTCTGCATAATAGTACTTTGAAACCATCAAAATCAGTCAAAAATTTCTAAAAATTCTAAAAATATTCCATATTGGTGTAGACATCTAAATTTAATCACTTCCATATGATTAAATTTGTTGCCTTCCCGTCTATCATATTAATATTAATTTATTAAATTAATATTACACTTTTCGCCTCACATTGGTAAAGTATTTAATTTAAAAATTAAATGCTTTATCTTTCACCTCTTTCCTCTCTAAATTAAATAAATACACTAATTTATTTAATTTAGTCATTTTTTCCCCTTTTGATTTTAAATCAATTTAAAATTCTTCACTTTCTCTCTCCTTGTCACATCCTCCTACATTTGCCACTTGCCTCTAATCTTCTGTTAATTAGCCTAATCCAATATTTGCACAACCTTAACCAAAGTCATTAGCTAAATTTAGCACCACTTTTTGGTCAATTCTTCCATTTTTCCTTTTTTATATTGACCCCTTTCCTATGTGAATTTTTAATTCACATTTATTTGCTCTAGATTCCTCTCCTTTAAATGTGAATTTTTAATTCACATTCCATTCTCCCAAGGCTTCTAGAACCTTGGACTTGTCACAATCTCCACATGTGACCAAGTCCCACCTTTTTGGAGCCCACTTTTTACCCTCTAGATCATCCTAGGAATGTGAATTTTTAATTCACATTTATCCTCCCAACCACCTTTCCTTTTCCCATGTAGATTTTTGAGGAATTCCAAAATTTCTCAAATGTCTCTTTCACTCCCACTTGGGGACAAGAAATCCTTTTTTGTGGAAATCACCTCATCCCCCAAGGTGCATGTCCTTTTCCACCTCATGGCCCTTTTGACATCATCTCCTCATATCCTCTTGTCCACTTCACACTCCACATGTGAAGATGTGAGGGCTTGTGGGTTCTCAACCCACCATAGCCCTTCATCTTGACCTTGTTGGATCAATCTTAATCCTTGAATTCTCTAGAGAATTCAAAATCTCTTATAAATACACCCTTCTCAAGGGCATTTACAACACTTTGCATTTTGATAACTAAATGCTGTCCATTTGAATCCTCAAGCCTTTTCAATCATTCAACCATCTTTGTTAATCATCTTGCATATAGAATCTTGCATCTTAGTCACTCAACCCATCATCTAAGGAGCACACAATTCATTCCAATCAAGGGTCAATCAAGGAGAAATCAACAGCAAGGAAGGTGATATCGTTTCTATTTCGTTTAGTCATTTCCTTTCTTACTCTATCTCTCTTTTGGCTAATCTTGAGGTGTCCTTGATATTTGGTTTTTCATATTTCTTAGTTGTTTTGCTCATTTAGAGAAGTGCAAATATCAGGGTATACATTTCTGGCAC